>JAULKK010183527.1:0-16153 GCA_032355705.1 Rubia peregrina | reverse complement strand
ATTCCTTTTTTATCTCATCATTAGGTTACTCATGAGTACTTCTTTTTATTATTTTTTGTAAAAGACCATCTGTAAGGGTGGTAGTAGATTTTGAAGGTCATCAGCAAGGGTGGTAGTAAATTGAAGAACATGTACCTCAATTCAGGGTTGTAGATGGAATTGGGACCAAGAAAGGCAAATTCGAAGTTCAAGAAGGTTAAGGAAGAAATAGAGGGATCATTGTTCGAGGTTCCACGAGACAAATTTCGAGAAGAATCAGCCCTTGAGGGTATCACCATTGGATTTTTATTCTCAAGCGCTATAAATTGAGTATAAGATATCCCAAATCAGACTAGCGGTTCACTCGTAATGAAGCAAACAAGTTAGCCAACCGAACTCGCTACGGCCGGCGTGGACCGCCCAAGGTCGGCACGATGCCAAAGTTAGCACAGCCCGTACAAAGTGACACAGCCTATGTCAGGAAGCCTACGAACATGGACCATGCCAATTTCCGGCACAGATGGTGCCCGTTTTGGCTGGCCGTGTACTCCAAATCACTTTTTAGTCTAAAAATTGGCTAAGTATGGGAGCAGTAGGTTCTATTTTACACGACCCATGCTGTTTCAAGTTACAAATGCCAAAACCAGCCCACGGGGTGTGAAGAATGACGTAAGACGTACTGAGATACTGAACAAAATGATGTTCCGACCGAAAACCCATGCTGGTTGACACATACTGCACTGGTACAAGGGGCCCCACACCAGGGCTCAGTAAGGCCCATGGTAAGAAATACAGGTCGTGTCAATTTCTAGTTCAGACGACGGATCGTGACACAAGGTACCCCTCGCTCCAATTGTGGCTTCTAGGGTTTTTGGCCTCTTTTGGGCCTTTTTTTTGCCCAATTCCCTACTTCTATATAGGAGCCTTTAATCTTATAGGGTTAAATAAGTAAGCATAATGTATATTTTGTTTCTCTCTCTAGGTAGAAGGAAGAAGAGAGCTCTCTCTCTCTCTCGCTAGAGTTCATCTTCTCTTTTCTTTTCTTTTCCATCCCTTATTTTACTAGATCTATGGAATTTAACTCAATATTTTCCATGGATCTAATTTCTAGGGAGTAGTTTATTAAACTTGGGGTTTATTTGTATTCATCGTTAGATTTGTTAGATTTTTTGGCTTATTGAGATTTAGATTCTCTTATCTTAATTCTTATGAATATTTTTGCTTGATTTGTGATTTACCTTCTTTGAAGATGTATGCTATGCCATTATTATGCATCCATAAATGTATGCTAGCATATTATCATGTTAGATATTTTCTATCTTAGGAGCATTAGAATTTTGGAGTATGTTCAAGAACACGGGTGAGATGAGTGCCTTCATGTTACCTTGATGAAATATCTTTGCATGTGTTAAACCATAATTCTAACTGGATAGTCAAAGCAGAGGAATCGCATGTTGGGTGGTCGATTTGGCAAATCCCAACAAGGGGAAACCCTTGGCTTACCCTAATAGATTGAGCATGATTGTTTGTAGCAACTAGAGTTGTGCCAGCTTAGAGAAATCACAAAGTCGTGCCAACTTTAGAATCATCACAAGATTTCATTTCCCTTTGGATATCTAGGCCTAAGGATTGAGATCCATAATGTAGAGTCCGAGATGTAATGCCCTTACTTTCGTATCTAACGGTTGTGACCTACGTGGGGCAAAGTTCTTTTAGGAAGGTTTTTTTCCTCCAAGCGGGAGCGCGTTAGCATT
Organism: Rubia peregrina; assembly: GCA_032355705.1. Lineage (NCBI taxonomy): Eukaryota > Viridiplantae > Streptophyta > Magnoliopsida > Gentianales > Rubiaceae > Rubia > Rubia peregrina. The sequence continues at coordinate 14,420 of JAULKK010183527.1, read as the reverse complement.
GAGAGTAGGGAGACGGGGATGGTCTACAGAGTCACTGGATTAGAGCGCATCCCTAATTACGAAGATTGTGATATAAGCTTGTATTGGTGGTAGTGCCTTGCGTGACAGACGAGGGAAATATTTGTCTATGTCTGCACTATGTGACATATGCATAACATAGGTTTATATTCTTACATGTGAATGAATCATGTTATGCTAATACCCCCAAGTTATAGTTAATATAGTGTATTACCGTGTTTTCATGTTTGTAGTTAATAGTTGAAAATCCCCCCAATGGTTATTTTCACAGAACTTGTTGTTCCTAACATGTGGTTGGATAGATGACCCGACCATGGTTTTGTGTAGCTAGTTTCTAGACTAATAACATCTATGTGGACGACCCTGGAACTTGCCATTATCTACCGTTATTGTTACATAGTAGTAAGAACGGGAGCAACATTATAAATTTTTATCTTTGACCCTTAAACATAGACAACCTCCTCTTTTGTGTTTAATGACGCACTGGTAAAGGGGTCATCATCTTACCAAATCCTCCACACTTAAACCTTTACTCATCCTCGATTAAACAATAATAAGAAAAGACCTAAGTGTAAACTAGCATGCAAAGGTTTTTCCAAAACAACCAATATTTTATTTCTAGACTACCCTAGCCCCCATGAAATAAGAATTTATCACACTCACATATCCCAAATCCTAAGGCAATCTAAATAACCAACAAACCATAAGAGAGTGAGGTATACATATAATGTAAAACTAACTTACTCTACCCAAAAAGCTATGAATTAGACAAACCAAGAGAAGCATAAATTTTTTCAATTTCTCTCATTTTTCTTTGGAGCATTCTCGAGTTTTCATTATAGATTCACACATTATTTTTTCAATGCTCACCCTCTCCTTCTTCCACACCATTTGGGTTCTCATTTTTTATAGGTTTCCCTTTTGTGTTTTACCAATCTAGCCACCTAATTTTGCCTAAGTTTCCCTCTCAAGTTTTTAACTTATCGGGATTATTTGTTTTTCTTTTGAAAATAATAAAATAAAATACTACAACTAAACAAATGAGCAAACATGAGCATCCAAATCCCTCTCCCCCATAAAAAATAGGGAAGAGGAATATGAGACTCTCACAATTAGGATCTTGAAGGTCCCATGTCACCGTCTCAGATCGCGCGTCTTCTTGCTCTCCCCTCTTCGCATCTCCTAGGCTTCTCCACTAATTATGGTGGTAGGGCATTGCCGGAGGAGAATGAGAGCACTGCAAGAATTGCATCCACGACTTCATTCATAACCTCATAAGTGTCCTCGATAGAGTACTGAAGGTTCTCCATCCATTGGTCCATTCCAACTACTCTTTGTTCCATGCCTCCAGACCTATTTTCCATACTCTAAAGTGTCTCTTTCATGGTTTGGAAATATTTGTGGAATTAGGCAAGTGAACCAGGGGGTGAAGCTTGTGGTGGTGCGAAACTATCACTCCTTGCACTCGATTCGCCTAGGCTTCATGGCTAAACGTAGTGTCAGGAGAGGGACGATAATCAAATTCAAAAGTAGTGTCCAGAGAGGGACAGTAATCCAATTACGCTTCTCCACCAACTCCAATGGCAGGGCATTGCTGGAGGGCAATGAGAGAATTGCAAGGATTTCATCCATGTTGTCATTCATGCCCTCATAAGTGTCCTCGAAAAAGTGCTTCAGGTTTTCCATCTGTTGGTGCATAGCAACTACTCTTTGTTCCAAGCCTCTAAGCCTATTGTCCATACTCTCAATTTTCCCTTTCATGGTTTTGAAGTATTGATGAAATTGAGCAAGTGAGTCCAGTGGAGGAGCTCGTGGTAGTGCGGAACTGCCACCTTCTTGCACTTGATCGCATGGGCTTCATCAGTAAAAGTAGTGTTTGGAGAGGGACGGTAATTTAATTATGTCAAATGGTAACCTACTAGGAAGTCTGATAGAAGAACCATGTAGGATTTTTCATCAGCATGAAGCCAATGCACTTCATGGGGCCTTTTGTGATTTTGAGCATTTTTGCATCTACCTAACTCTAGATAGTGTAAAATTTAACATTCGGTTGGAGACCAACTTGCAAATTTTTTTATGGTGTTTGAATATGCAGATGTCGTGCCAAAAGTGTGATCATTCTCCCAACACAAATGCGCCTACAATTATTGTTCGACAATCTGATGCATCCATCAACCTAGATGTCAATCGACTCCAAGAAATCATCTTCGTGCGATGTAAATTCCCAAAGGCATTTTAAATCATGTGTGGGACAGTGGGTGTACTCCATTTGACAAAAAATTGAAGGAGTGAGAAGATGGTGGATAAACCGGATCGCCGGATGGATAATCGAAGAGGCTTTGGCTCAATGTGATCTTTCTTCCCCTGTGATAAGTTCATAGAATCCTTGGTGGATTTATCCCTCTCCTTTTTTAAATAACTCCTCTTCCAGGGTGTAGTCCCACCTAAAGGCTAACATTATATCATCATAAGATGGTTTCCTTCTTTTATCGCTTAGGTGAAATGGGATCCCCTAGCTACCATCCTCACAATTGATCTTCATTACCGTTGAGAGGAAATCAAGTATCCATGACATTTAAGAGGGTGAATTGATGTTCATGAATCCATCTAGGCCACATCTTTCTAACAGAGCAGTAACCGACTCCAACAAACCCAACTTAATTAATACATCTTTATACACAAAATGAGTGGCTATCATGGATCTACTGTTGGTCAACCTTTCCCATCTGTCAGCATATGCCCCAACTAACTTTTGAAACACATCATAAGAAAGTATTTGGTCTAAAATTACGGGAGGTGGTGGGTTAGAGGATCTAACTTCTTGCACTCTTCTCTTCTTAAGGGATATGAGAGGAAATTACTCAACTTCTCACCCCACAAAAAAAACACAATGCACCAAAACCCAAATTCAAACACTACCAACACAATAGTCCACAAAAATCCACCAATGCAACTACCACAAAAATTCCCCAACACTATCACCACAAGAATCTACGAAATGCACCAACACTATCACCACAACAATCCAAAATATTACCACCACAAAAAAGTCCACAAAATGTACAAACTTTACCACCACAATAATTATTTCAACAACGTCAATCAAGAACTTATAAATATCTTCATGCATAACAATCCCAACTGTACCATTAAGTTCATCGAAACACACAAGAGGGAAATCACCTAATATGGTGCTTTAGCATTTCTGGGTTGAGTTGGGTGCTCAAAGTTGGTGTAGAAGTCTCCAATAATCCTCAATTTCTAGGAAATATCATCATATGCTCACAACTCTTCTGCATGGAAGATCCCTCAATTGTTAGGTTTTGGGTGTTCTTAAAGAAAAATGTTCAATTTTCTTGGTTTGGAAGATGAATTGGTTATATATTTTGTGTTGAAAGTGTTTGGGAGTGGTAGGGTAAGGATCTCTATTTTAGAAATGGAATATTTAAGGAGTGGAGGTTGAAGGGTGAAGGATTTCAGTGAAGGAGAAGAAGAGGGAGTTCTTGGGTGTGGATAAGAAATGAGGAGTGGGAAAACTTCTACACAAAGGTAAGGAGAAAAGAGGAGAAAGAAACAAGGGGAGTAAAATAAATCAAATGGGGGGTGAGGGGGCTAGGCGTATGGGCCACAAGTGAGACATGCAGCGTGCGGCCACCACCTATGTGCACCTAGTCAGCATGGAAAGTTTTCCCCTGGAATCAGCCCCCAGTTGGCTAACGTGCAGCCATTGCGGTTGAGTATATTTGATTTTTCTCTCTTTTTTTGCCTTATTTCTTCTTATTTTCTTAAAAAAATTCAAACAGCCAAGAAAAATATTGCTCCAAAACAACGAACATAAAAAAATTAAATATGATCAAAACCAAGTTTACTTATCATTGTCGGCACGACTTATGACAAAGCATAAATTAACTACATCATCAAAATGTCATGAGTGGGATCCGGATTATAAAAACCAAGTTTATTTAACGTTGTTGGCACGATGTTTGCTCAAGGATAGGTTTGATATCTCGATTGAAGATCTCGGCTTGGCCATTTGTTAGTGGATTATAGGACGTGGAAGTTTTATGGGTCACGCCATACTTCTTCATCAAAGCCTTGATTGTGCAATTACAAAAGTGGGTTACTCAGTGATTAATCACGGCTCGGGAAGCTCCGAACCAGGAAAATATATTCGCCTTCAAGAACTCCACCACCACTTTTGAATCATTGGTCCTAGTGCCTTTTACCTTGACCCGCTTAAAATCAACAATGAGCAAAATATAGGTGCAACAAAAAGAGTTTGGGAAAGGTCTCAGGAAGTGAAACCCCAATACATCGAAAATATCACAATACAAGATGCTTGTTTGTGGCATTTCATTTGTTTTGGAGATGTTTCCCATTCTTTGGCATTTCTCACAAAAATTAACAAAATCTATAGGAATGCTTCATCATGTGAGACCTATAAAAACAGTTTTCTAGCACATTCAAAGTGGTTCTCTTGGTACCAAAGTGCCCACCACAAGCAAGAGAGTGATAAAATTTTAGAATTGAACTCACTTCACTCTCTGGGACACATCTCTGGATCATTTGATCCAAGAAATACTTCTATAAGTATGGATCATCCCACACATAGTGTTTAGCCTCACTTCTCAACCTATCTCTTTGAGCCTTGGACAAATTTGGGGGAAAACTGATTGGAGACAAGAAAGTTAACTAGGTCGGCATACCAAGAGTGAGCCTCTCTAATTGCATACAATTATTCATCGGATAATTCTTCCAGGGTGATCTCTCTCCTAGGCTTTTCTATAGTTCTCTTTGACTCATTAGAAGATATCAATCGACTTAAATGATCACCCACCACATTATCACTCACCTTTTTATCCCACACATTTAAGTTAAACTCACTAAAGAGAAGTATCCTCATAATAAAACTAGGATTGACTTCCTTCTTGGTCACTAAGGGGCGAAGAGACATATGTTCCGTGAAGACAATGACCTTTGTACCAAGTAGGTATGCCCAAAATTTCTAAAGAGAAAATGCTAACGCTTATAACTCTTTCTCTGTAGTGGAGTAATTGCGTTGTGGATCATTTAGAGTTATTGAGGTGTAGTACATAGCATGAGTTATTCTCCGTACCCTTTCACCTAAAACTGCTCCAGTATAATAGTCACTAGCATCACACATAATCTCAAAATGGAGGTTCCAATTAGGTGGTTGGATAATAGGAGGGGAAATAAGCATCGCCTATATAGTATCAAAGGTTCTTTGGAATTCTATATCAACCAAAAAAATTGTCTCATTTTGCAAAAATTTCAAAAAGGGGAGGCGATCTTAGAAAAGGCTTTAATGAAATGCTTGTAAAAACCCACGTGACCTAGAAATGATCTAACTTCTATAGCATTCTAAGGATATGGTAGGGAATTGATTGGGTCCACCTTATATTTTTCTATCTCAAGACCTTGGGAAGAGACCACATGACCCAACACAATGCCTTTTTCCACCATGAAGTGCCATTTTTCGGAGTTTAATACGAGATTGCTTTCAATACATATTTTGAGCACTAACGATAGATGGTTTAAACAACTATCAAAATACTCTCTATGAACGATAAAATCATCCATGAAGACCTCTTCAAAGTTCTCAATAAACTTCAAAGAGATTCTTACCATACACCTTTGGAATGTGCCAGGAGCATTGCAGATACCGAAAGGCATGCGCCCAGAAGCAAAAGTGTCAAAAGGGCATGTGAAGGTGGTTTTCTCTTAGTTTTTTGAGGCTATGGAATTTAGAAATATCTGGAGTACCTATCTCGGATAAAATAGAAATCCTGCTCTGAAAGCCTCTCAAGCATTTGATCAATAGAGGGTAGAGGGAAATGGTCCTTCTTAGTTACCACATTCAACCTATGGTAGTCAATACACACTCTCCACCCATTATCACCCAAGTGGGGACCAAATCTCCCTCTTGGTTTCTACCATGGTCACGTCACTTTTCTTGGGCACGAATTGGGTGAGGCTTATCCACTTGCTATTGGACATGGGGTAAATCATCCTAACTTGAAGCAACTTAAGGATTTCACTCTTCAACAGCTTCATCATCGCTGGGTTTATCCGACGTTGGGGTTTCCTCACTGGTTTCAATTTATCATCTAACAAGATATGATGCATGCAAGTGGATAGACTAATTCCCTTGATATCAGCAGTGGTACAACCAATTGCTTCCTTATGGTTTCTAAGAACATCTATTGAACAACCTCCCATCTTGTTCCTTGATATTATCACGGGAAAAATATTACTTGAAATTATCACGGTAAAAATATTTCCTTCACCAGGGAAAACATATTTCAAATTCTCTGGCAGTGATTTCAATTCCACTACTAATGCCTTCTTAAGAGATGCAGGGATTCCCACATCTCAAGGTGCGCCAGAACATTCATAATGGAGGCTGAGAGTTAGTTTCTCAACAAAATCAAGCTTTTCTATAGTCTCAAGTAAAGTTACCATAAAATAATAATCATGCAATTCATTTACATCAAGACTAATTTCCAAATTTATTTTCAAACAATTCATTCCATCAACCATAAACACATTTTACACATAATCGTCAACAATATCAATGATATTAGTTTCGTGGAAAGAATGAACCTTATTAGGGAATTTTATGGCATCATAAATATTAAACTTCACAGTTCCCCCCATTAAATTCCATGGTAAAGCATCCACTATGCACATCAGTATTAGTTTCAGATGTTTTAAAAATGGTCTTCCTAACAAAAATAGGGGCAGCACATTTGTCATTCTCCATCTAGAATATACAAATCAGCCAAGAAAATCAATTTATCAACTTTGACCAATACATCATCCCAATGCCTATGACACGAGGAATGGTAAACATGCCGAGATCATCACACTTAGGGAAACGTTTCTTTTGAAAAATGGTCGAAACTTGACCACAAATTTTTATCTTCTCACCATTTTCAATGTTTTATTTATCCTCGGGGTACATAATCATTTGAGGATTTTAGGAAACCTAGGTACTTGATAAATGGCATAAAAAGGGAATATTTACCTCGCACTTGCGGAAGGCTTCAAAAGGGCTTTGTTCTCATCCTTGCTATTCTTGTCCCTCAAAGTTGCTGGAAAAGGTGGTAGTGGAAGAACTTTTTCAATATCTATCTTCTCTGGGGAGTTGAGTGACCACCTCCTTGATCTCTTGTTCCTTCACCAGAAGCTCCTCTTTGAGTTCCTTCCCAATCTTAACCACCTTCTCGGGTTCCTTGGTGTCTTTCCCACTCCTAAAGGTTATGGCACTAGTATTAGGAGGCCGAGGGTTTAACTCCGATTGTGATGGAATTTCACAGAATATCTAGCCTCAAATTGGACCATGGAAAATGCGATTTGGATAACCTGGGTCTCCAAGTTCTTAAACCTAGAAGAGGTTCGGTCCTCTAAGTTTGTGACTATATTGGTTATAGCATGCACGATCTCCCCATGCTCCGACCTTGATCTCCCTTCTCAGAAGTTGGATGACCCCTCATTCTCCAGCTAGGATTGCTGCGACCATCCTCATGTCTTCAACGAACAATCCATCGAAGAAATAATATACAAAGTCTCCTTTCTTGTGCGGGTGGTAAGGGCAACTAGCTAGAAACCTCAATTCACCCGGTCATTGGGATATGTTTCTTAGCATTTTCTTCAAACCCGCCAACTTGGATTCCGGGAAGAATTTCTATAAGCCATGAGCTTCCTAAAGGTTCTAGTATCCTCTGCCATATGTTGTGTAACTATTTCAGGTGGTGCTTGAGTACCTTGGTTAGTAAAACGAGCTAGTCTCCTTTCTCTCCAGAGTGTACTATAAGATCGGGATCGTAGTGCATGAGTTCTTGTCTATTGGTACGACTATCAACCCTAAATCAAGATCCAAAGCAATACAACCTTATCCCAAGTAACAATAAAAAACAAAGTAAACGACAACCACACACAATTAAAAAAACACAAAACATACAAAAACACTACACTAACACATTAATAAAATTATCTTTTCCCCAGCAGTAACGCCAAAATTTCAGAGTACGTCCTTGTTCCTCTCAAAGACAGTATTTATATTTAAGTACTCAAATAACCCTATGTTTTGGTCCAAAATGCCAATCAAACCCTGCAAAATTTGAAAGTGCAATTCTAACCCTATTACTTTCAAAAGTGTCAATCTAACTCTATTAACCTGAATTTGGCCGTAATTATGTGAATTAATTATTATACCCCTATTTGAATATTTTTTTAACTTTAGGAAAAGGGAAAAGATAGTATTGTCCCTGAATATCCCTCTCTTCTTCTCTCACACTAGAATCGCTCACCCCTTCATAATCCCTCCTTCTTCGTCTCACAGAATTCATATTCTTTCAATTGCCCTTCCTATTCCTATCCCGGCATAATCATCACCAGACATATATGAATCTATGAGCTCAGGTTGTGTTGCTCCCATTTTCAAATATTAATATTTGAAAATGTGTGGTCTCTTAGAAAACTAAGCAGCCGTTGCTAACTCCCATTTTGTAGCTTTACTATAAAGGAAAAATTACACGGTCACCGCTACTATGCCTGCTGCTTCTACCATCGCCCGTTCTAAAATTATTTACTGTTCTTCCTCTCTAGCGGCTGGGACATGGAAGTCATGACTATTTCCTCCTCATAGCTTACTGAATTCTGGATTTCAAAAACTGAAAAGGGGAAATTGAATTTAGGGCTTGCGATGGGAGTGGTGGTGGATGTGAGGTGAAGCAACGGAGTGCAGTGGCGGAGGGTTCGAATTGGAATTGGGGTTCGGGTGTGGCGGGGATGTGGGGTGGAATCAGTGATAGGTGCTGGGTTGTGGTGAAGGAAGTTTGCAAGGGAGGAAATTTATCGGTGGGTTTAAGCAGTGGGTGTCGATGGCGGGAGCAGTTGTGGATGTGAGGTGAAGCGGTAGAGTGTGGTGGTGAAGGGTTCGAATTGGTGCTAGGGTTACGGCATGGCAGGGTTGGACTGTGGAATCGAGGAGTGCATGGTTGTGGGGAGGAAGGTCTCTAGTGAAGGAAACTCATCGGAGGAAGTTCCCGAGTGGAGCTAGGGTTAGCCTTCTCGTATTGGGAGAATTGGGGAAATCTATTTTCTGGTGAATATCCCGATTCTCGCTACCGGTGGAGCTGTGGCTTCCATGGTGGCGGAGACGAACCCTAGGGGTATTTTTCATCAAAATTTTAGTTTTAAGACTAGAGATATTATAGTATTTTTAGGTTTACTCATTGGCGGAAAATACCAAGTCAATGGCTAAATAGTATGAATAGGTTATATCTGCACATTTACTGAAAATTTTAGGGTTAGAATCACACTTTCAGAAAACAATAGGATTTTTTTTATTTTCCCCTCATATTTACATCCCCAAATTATGGCTAACTACTGGATAGTAGCTAGTGGTAAGTTGGGGCCGTCCACAAGGAAACACGGGTTTTATAAAATGTTGAATGTAGCTAAAAACACACGAAGAAGTCCCTCTAAGTGTGAGTTTACAAAGTTGGGGGGTTTTGAGTTTAGAAAACACTACGACTACTTTAAGTACTTAAAATAGAAAACGATTAGAACGAACGATGTCAATTCAATCACACTAACATGAACGATGTAACTAAGATTAAAACAAGACTTGGGCGCAACTGGTTTACATTTCTAGTTATTTTATAATCATTGACTAATTATCCTATTATCATGCATTGACCACTTATTTAAGAGAACTTGTCAACAATTTTCGAGTGAAGACATTTCTCACCTCTCCTCGATAGCTTGAATGGGTGATCGACGCCATAAAATAGCATGTATGCTCGAGTAACTCTAGCGATCGGTATCATAGAATTTCCCAAGGATAGAAACAAACATGGAAGCCCAACACATCTAACATAATAACCTATAAACGAGAAACATATAAATAGCACAAGCATATCTACTAATAACGACTACGAGGATCGTCATTCATGTTAGGCGTTATTAGTGAGCCACGTCAATGATTAGGAAAAATCATTCAAATTCATCCTAAACCTAAGAAACTTCATCAATCAATGATCATAGTTAGTTTTCACCCCTAATTACAACCTAATATCACTCAATAATAATCACATCGACAAAAAGACAAAGTCTTCCAGGTTTGTCCAAAAATGTAGTAAACAATCAATTCACAATCATCAACTAGTTGATCATCATAGTCTAAATCATGCATTAATCACACAACAAAGCACAGAACATACTTGATATTCAAAGAACAAAATAGTATAAACAAAATCTCATAAATTCATACTAGAAATGCTTAGCAATTGCTCCCAAGAGTATATTTAGCAAAGATTATGAAAACCCATAACATAATAGAAAGGATCCATAGTAAACATAGAGTAAAAGATGAAGAATAAAAGCTCCCTAGGGTTTTTGGGAGAGTTTTTCGAGTGTATGAATGAAGGGAGAGTGTTTTTAAGATGAAAAATAAAGATAAGTCAGCCCAAATCCGTCTGCTGCGGGCCGCAGCTGCGGGCCGCAAGACATCTCTGCAGCCCACAGAGTAGAATCTACCCCTTCTTCTTTCTGTCACTACGAGTGAACCCTTCATCCGTTTTGGGAGTTCTTGTAGTATTTTTTATAGTACTCACGAAGATTAATCCAATGGTACCACTCTCAGGGCCTGTTTCTTCTCAGATTATTCCCAAAACTCGGTTCAAACTTCCATATCACAATCCATCCACTTCTTTGTCTTCCTTCTTCGAGCATTTTATCTTCTACCACGTTTTGACTCGTGACCTTCAATTTTCTACCCTTCTTTCAAATGGCCTTCACTAAAATACTCCAAAGTGCTTACGAAAAATCTACAAATTAAGTTTACAAAAAGGAATCTAGATGATCGTAAGGACCAAAAATCTATTAGACTCAAAAGAGGTTACAAAATGAAGGAGTTAGATACGAAAAACGGTTATCTAAAACCCATTATGATGTAAACCTGCCTAAATATAGAAATATTCCAACAAAAGATAAAAAAGAAATGTTCAATGATTTGGAAAATATACATGCATTTTAAGTCTCATCATTTGAAACCTTAGCATATGATGGAATTTGCTTAATTACATCTAAGAGTGGGATACTAACCTTGACCATTTTGAATATATGGCGGATTTGTCCCTCGTCGAACACCACCTTTGCCATTCCCTTTAAAGCACTCCGGAATGGCGGCCGAGGATTGATCTCCTTCGCCTTGGTGGTAGGGAGCTCATGTGTTGGTTCCTCCCCAATGACTATTTATTCATATTCAAATGTGGACTAAGTGTTCTCCACAATCTTATCATCCTCTTGCAAAATATCCTTCTTGGTTTCTCTCACTTACTTTCCACTTCTCAACTTTAGAGCACTTACATTTCATGGATTGACTTTGGGTTGTAAAGTTAGCTTGCCAAAATCTCTCACCTCGAGTTGGCTAACCGAGGTGTCCAACTGGCCAACTTGCACCTCGATATTCTTGATGCTCGAGAAAGTCCTCGTTCTCAACTCTTCAATATCCCTCCTTGTGCGCTCTGCGACCAAGTCTTTTTTCCAGTTCATTTGCGCAATCACTTCTAAGATCTCTTCCCGATCCTACTTGTAAAGAGGACCATTGTTTTTTGAAAGCCCTTCTCTCATTGGGTATAGTTGAGGTTGTTTAATTGTATCCTTGTTGGTCACCGCGCTACTAGAAATTTGGGTGGTCGCGATATCAGGGGTTGAAGCTATTTAAAGATCTTGACGATTTTTTCCTCCTCGAGTCCCGTAGAATCCTTGTTGTCCCCTACCAACTTGCCTCCAATACCTTCAGCTGCTCAAAGTCTTCCATTACTTGTGGGCACATGTCTGTCGGATGGTCCAAATTGCAAATCCCTCAAACTTTTACTTGGTGAGTCCTCTCCTTTATGAACTGCTTCTCCATTGATGCAAGAGCTTGGAATTTCTCCTCTAGCTTAGGGGAGTGAGTGGGTTCTTCCAATGTCTTAACTCTCAAACGGGTCCCAAATTGGCGTGTACCATTTTCTATCTCTTCAAATGAGGCTATAGCGTATTTGGGGCTCTTGTTTACTATCGACCCATCGCACGCGGAATTTACCATTTGCATGTCCTCATCACACAATCCCTCAAAGAAATAGTACACGAGATCTCCCTCCTCAGCCAGTTAGCAGGGAAAGCTTGCCAAAAATTGCTTGAAGCATTCCTAATACTCATAAAAGGATTCATTCGGAAGCTACAAGATGTTTGAAAAATGTTTCTTCAACCCGGTGGACTTTGAAGTGGGAAAATACTTCTATAAGAACCGGAGCTTCATATTCATCCACAAAGAGATATACCCCGGCGGGAGGTAGTATAACCAGTTCTTTGCCGCATCTAAAAGTGAGAATGGGAAGGACCGTAAGTTTTAGTCCTTCTCCAAGACTCCCAGTGATTTCATGTTTTTACATACCAAATGAAATTCAAATAGGTTCTTATTGGGATCCTCCCCGGCCATTCCATGAAATGTAGGCAGACATTGTATCATCCCACTATTGTTCTCATATGTAACAATTTGTGAAAGAGGCAGGAAAACAATGCAGAGGGGTTGATTCTCGAAATAAGGAGCCATCAAGTCCCTTAGCATTCTATTTTCTTCCATCATAGTCTCTCTATCTACCTCTAAAACAACTGTCGGTCCCGGCAGAACTTCTTCTTTAATTTTCCTTCTCATGCTTCTTCGACCATTTTCATTTTCTGGTAGATAGTGTAGAGCTCCTAAGTTCATAGTACGGGTGTGTATCATAAACAAGAAGTAAAACATTACTTGTCCAACTAAAAACACTAGCAAATAAAATTAGGAGTAACAAGAAAAACTATTGAAAAGCTTAACATAATAACCAAATAAACTATAAAAATAAACACAAGATATTTCCACCAACTAGCCATGCAAGCTATAATCTAATTAAACTAGTATCCCCAGGAGCGGCGCCAAAATTTAATCTGCACCCCACAGGGTCATTATAAAACCAACCTTTTCAGGAGAGCTCAAATTAACCTGCGGAGCACAAGATGCAAAGATAGAATTTATAAGTTTCTCCCGCACTCACTACCAACTACTAGAGAGTAGCTAGTGATAAGTCTGGGGTCGTGCACAAAGATACTAGAATTCAAAAGTTAACTATACACAACCCAAAATCGAGCCTCACTCCGATTGTGTGTTGGGAATTGCTAGTGCTACAAACAAAAGATTGGGGGGGGGGGTTTATCTAACAACTAGTGATCATGCAAACATGAGAGATTAAACTATAATTAACTAGCCTTAGGGAATATTTGCGTAACATGACTGATGAATGACTTTGATCCTGGATTCTATCACATGTAACACATAAATCAATCATATGCTTATGTCACATAGTGTGGAGATAGTTGGGCATTCCCAATGTCTTCCACACAAAATTTCATCGCCACTTTATGAAGCTACAACACCGCCTCCGTGATTAGGGAAAGTACGCCGATTGAGCTTTTTGATATCGCCTTTGTTCACCGTCAATGTCACTCTAAATGCTAACACACCCCGCTTAAAGAAACAATATCTTGCATAGGTAGCAACCGTTAAATATGAGAGTAAGGACAATGCATCCCCAACACACCACTATGGAAACCAATCCATAGGCCTAGAGAGGCAAATGAGTTGGCATCTCATTATGAATCTAGGGTTGACACGGCTCTAGTCGCTACATCACAATCTAAGTCGCTACAAACTATTATCCTAATCTAGCGGGGTTTTCCGTGGGTTTCCCCACACTAGGGAAACTATCATCCAATTAGGTTAAAGTCTAACGATCAAAACGATACTCTCAGGCTAGTATGCATGTGCTCATCTCCCCGGTAGTGACGAACCTACAATAGCTCTAATCCTGACAATTCCAAGATAGCATGACAATCCTAGCATGATATTATACTACACATGGATATATGGGTACATCATAAAACATGGTATAACATAAATCTCACAAGAATGTAAAACATAAATCAAACTAAAATATTCATAGGACATAAAGATAGGGAAATCTAAGAATCTCACAAGGTCAACATCTAGTCATGAATACAAATATGTCCCTAAGAAATTACACTAATCTAGAGATATTGAACCCAGTAAAATCATTGGATTCAATGCCATAGGCAAAAACTAGAAAAAATAAATGAAGATAGGAGATAACATCATTCTCTCTCTCTACATACTTATAGATCTAGGAATTAGAATTAGACCATGTACAATGCAGAGACCACTCCAAGATCCATCTTGTGGTTTCAGTTTATTAAATAATCAACCTCTCTCTTCCACCTCAGCAATTGAGACAACAACTAAATCACTCTATTTTTTCTCCACAATGGTTGAGACC
>JAULKK010183420.1:0-16153 GCA_032355705.1 Rubia peregrina | reverse complement strand
CAGCAAATGAACTGAAATATGCAGAGTTAACCAAAAAAATGTGACGTTCTCCGTCGAAATCTAACCTACGAAGGCAGTATCCTGCCGCGCCTCGCAAAAAAATTTGTTTCCCCGGCGACGAGCGAATCTGGAGCTAGAATTGAGAGACAACGACGACGACCTCCTTCTTCTCACTGCACGATAACTCTTCATCGTCAGAAATGCAAACGCCGCTTAAGACTACTTTAAATTGGAGAAACTCCGTCGAGCAACGGCCTCCAGCTACGGCGCCGACGCTTCTTTGAATCGGAGAAACGGCACCGACACCTGCTTTAAATTGGAGCAACGGCCTCCAGCAACGTCGCCGACGCCTGCTTTAATTTAGAGCAACATCGCTGAGCAACGACCTCAAGCAACCCTCTGCTTCAAATCGGAGCAACAAAGGTGGTTGCGCGGCGGTTTCCAGGGAGTGAAAGTGGTTGCGCGGCTGTTCCGGGGAATGGAGGTGGTTGCGCGACGGTTTCCGTGGAACAGAGGTGGTTTCGCGGTGAGGAAGACTCTGGAAGCTTTTAAAGGTTATATATGTTTTGATAATTTCACAATATGTCCCTAGATTTATTAGCTTATTTTAATAAAAACCCCATCCAAAATTTAAACTTGCAGTAATTGCATAAGAAACCCTGCCTAAAGTTTAGACTGTCTAAAACAAGACTTTGTGTTACTGTTTTATTTATTTTTATATTTTTTTGCTCCAATTTTTTAGTTGATGTTTTTTTATTTTTCGTTGACGTTCTTCTATTTTTTGCTTATAATTTTCAGTTCGATGATTATATTAATTTTTTGCATTTTTAAAATATATTTTTTTGCAGATGACGGGAAAATGATGGATAAAATTGGACAAAAAAAACCTGAAAAAAATATTAGTGATATATCCATATAAAATTATTAGATATATGTCCTTTTAAAATTATTAGAGATATGTCTTTGTAACTAGAATATAGCTGGAATTGAATAAAAGTCACTGTCTAAAATTTAGGCTGCCTCACCGGAGACATTATCTTTATGCAAACAATTATGTTTATTGCCATATGTTGTTTGTATCGTTGTTTCTTTTTGTATTACCGGTCGTTGCCATTCGTTTTGTTTTTGAATTGCCGGTCAATACCAGAAACTCTTAAGTCTCTTATACCGTTTTCATGAATATCATAAATAATGTATTAATTATAAAAATATAAATACATTAAATAGGTATTTAAATAATAGTCTTATGAGGCAGATGGACCTTAGATAAATATACTAATACATTAGACAATGACATTTTCGCGATTCCTTCCTCATTCCTCTCCACATGGACCTTTTACCAATTATTTTTCAAGGAAGAAGAAACGTGGAAAGGAATGAGAAAGAATGGCAGAAATGTTCTCGCTTAAAGTTTAGACTGCCAAAAACAAATTTTGTATTCGTATATTACGATATTTATCTAATAATTAGAATTAAATTATTATAACACATAATTTTACATATAACCTATAAAATAGTATAGTATATCTTTTTACTAATCTAAAATATACTTCTTCCGTTCAACTTTTTTGGCACACTTTTTAGTCAATTTTATAAAATCACGTTTAACCATAAATTTCATGAAGTAATATTATCATATGAGGTATCATCGTAAGATGTACTTTCTAAATATCAAATATTTATATGTCATTAGAATATGTATTGAAACTTATTAGTGGTCAAACATGCTCGACAGAAAAAGTGTGTCATAATTTGCCTAGAGCTTGTATACTCCCTCTGTTTTGTTATTTATGGCACCTTACTATAACTGAATATTTTCTTTTATTTGAAACTCTTTCCTTTTTTGGCAAGATTCCTTCAATTTTATCCACTCATTCTACTTTTTACTTTCTACATTCAATTTCATCCATTCATTTTCTTCACCCAAATCCAAATACCTAAACTTATGGTGTCATAAATAGAAAAACGGAAGGAGTATGTACATATGTAGAGCTAATATTACTTTGACATTCATCTAATAAAGTTATTGACAAATGATAAAATCACTAGTAGAGAGCGCTCTATTAAAGGCGGCGTTAGAAGACGGTTCCATTGGAACCGCCTTTAATTGAGGTCCAGAAGGGTTTCCGAGTTCGAAAATCCCTCCCATGTCATTTTAAAGGCGGTTCAAATTAATTTAAGGTGATTTCGCCTTTAATGACAATCGATTAAATGTGGTCTGCCTTTATAACCGTCTTTAATTAAGGTGCGGAAGCACTTTCGAGTTCGGAAGTGCTGTCCCGATTGACCTTTATATTTTAAAGGCAGTTCTAAAGGTATAATCACCTTTAATAGTCTCTTTTTTTGGCCCATAACACATATATGGCCCAGTATATACTTAGGTTTTAATATTCCTTCACCAATATTACTCTCTAGATCCCCTTCTCCGTCTTTTTACTTCTCCACCCCACCGCCGCCTCCCCCCACCCATAGCCGCCTCACCCCTTCGTCACCTTCCTCCTTTCGCCACTCCACCCTCACCTCCGCCGGCTCCTGCCTCCGCTGCTCCAGCCCTGCCTCCGCCGCCGGCTCCCGCTTCCCGCCTCTGCCACTGTTGTTTGATTAGGGTCGTATATTGCGTTTGATTTGGGTTTGGTGCTATTTGTATATTATATTTATTGCGTTTGATTAATTCATCGATGTTGCTATTTTGTATTGTTGCCAGATTTGATTGATTAATTCAGTGTTGTTGCTCCGGATCTTTCTTTCTTCGCTACCGGAAACTTGAAAAGACTGTTATTTCGAACCCTCTTAAGGCGAATATTTGAACCATCTTTGATTGAAATCAATCAAATGCGAAACCAGAGGATGCAATACTAAAGTGTTTTCGCTAATTTGATAGAACCTCCTTCAATCACCCTTTTTTCATTAAACGGTTATTTTTTTTGCCTTTCTACCATCTTTATTAGTTTAATTAACTATTGGTGGAGATGTCATCGGTAAACCGTGAGGAACTCAATCAAAGGAGTAAATGAGTTTGGAATTGTTATATACAAATTGCAAAATTATTTTTCCCCCTTACATATCATCTTATACCATATTTTAGTCCCCTACACCAAAATCATGCATTTTCAGTACCCCACAAATTTAAAAATGATTTATTCGGTTCCCAAAACTAGATTCTGGATAATTTTATGGTAAACCGTCCTTATTTTCTTGATTGAATTATTTTTTTTGTCCCTAACATATCATCTTGTATCATCTTTTGGTCATCGAGACCAAAATTGCATCCTTCTGGGACCCAACAAGTACACAATGATTTATTTTTCGATATAGTCTGAGGTAATTTTTGTAATTTTACTAATTAAAAAATATTTTTAATTAAAATTTCCCCATATCTATTTCTTTTATCCTTCTCTATTTCTTTCCATTTCTATTTTTCTATTTCTTTTCTAATCCAACCGTTGATGAAGCCCTCGCCGTCGAATTGAAACCCTCATTGTCGAATTGATTCTTAACCCTCGCCATCACCATCGTCGTCAAATTCGACGGAGAGGGTTTCAATTCGACGACGATGGCTTCATTGATGGCTTGATTGGAAAAGAAAAAAATGGAAATAGAAAAAAAATTAGAACAGTATAAAGGTGTTAGAATGAGTCAAGTGTTTGATTGATTTGATTTGATTCTAGATAGAGTTGTTGACTAGACTGGAGTTATACTAGTACTAGCATTCCTTTTGTATTCTATTTATTCTGGCCAGTAATACATTATTCTTCATGGGAAATCATTCTATCATGGTATCACAACAAGTTCTGATCCTAAATCCTAAACCCTAATTTATTTTTTATATTTTTTCAACCACCTCACTCTTCCTCTTTTCCGGTGAACTCCCGGTCAAATTCTGGCCATTTTTGGTTAAATTCAGCAGTTCGTCCTTTTCTCCGTTCACGATTTTTCACCGACAACCTCTATTCGCTCTCTGATCTCAGCCTCCGGTGGTCATTTTCTTCTCCGAGCGACGACGGATTTCGTTGGTGTTCTCGGCCTCTCAAATTCTCCGGCGTTGTTCTCTCCGGTGTCGTTGTCTCCGGCGTTCTTTTGTCTACCGATCGGTGTCGTTGTCTCCGGCGTTCTTTTGTCTACCGATCGGTGTTGTTCTCTCCGGCGTTCCTTCATCCAGATCGGTGTCGTTCTTTACTGGCATTCCTTCGTCTACCGATCGATCTTGTTCTCTCCAGCATCTCAACCCGGTGTCCTATCCGCAACATATTTTTAGCGCATGAGATCCACACGATCACCATCCATACTCGCGCGTTACTTTACGCAACTGCCCTTCAGCGCATCCAGAAGCACCGCGCGTGAGTACACGCGTGAGCTTTTCATCAAGTCTCCGTACAGCTTCTCTTGCACGCGTGAGCTTTTCATCAAGTCTCCGTACAGCTTCTCTTGCACGCGTGATTTCACTGCTCCACATTTTCTTTGCTCATTCGCGCACATACTGGCGATCATCTTCCCTATTTAACATTATGGCTCACTTTGATAGTTTCTCGAGATTTAAGAAATGTGGCTCCAAATAGATTGTAGATTCTGGAGGCACAAACAGGGGCGGAGCCAGAAACAATTCATGGCGGGGGCTGATATGCAAAGGGAAAAAAATCGCCAATTTTACCCATCGTGGCGGGGGATGAAAAAAATTTTCAAAAAAATTTCACCCTGAAAATACCCTTTTTTTTTCTTGGTGGGGGCTGGAGCCCCCTTCAGCCCCCCTAAATCCGCCCCTGTGCACAAAGCATATGACATCATCCCCCGCTGCTGTTGATTCTGTCGCACCTTATCATGGATCTTCCAGCGTATATGTTGGTAATAGTTCTCAACTCCCTATTACTCATGTTGGTAATTCTCGGATTTCTTAATCAATGTCTCTTTATAATGTGCTCATTGTGCCTGACATCACTAAAAAAAATACTTTGGATTAGCAAATTAATTCGGAATTTAAATGCTATTGTCAGCTTTGATGATCACTCATTTACTATTCAGCATAAAATTACTAATGAAACCTTGGGTCACGGTGAAAATGGGCTTTATGTATTAGACTATGATGCATCTGCTTTGTTATCTACTGTGGAATCAAATAAGTCGCGTGCGTCTTTTGAAACCTGGCATGCTATACTTGGTCATGTACCGCATTCCGTTATTTCTGATTTACGAGCGTCTGGATGCTTAGTTGTCTCATCGATTTTGCCTATCCTTTGTGAAGCCTGTGAAAAGGCTAAAGGGAAATGTTTATCTTTCCATATAAATGATAAACGTGATGCTAGGGTTCTGGATCTGGTTCATTGTGATTTATGGGGGCCTTCTCCTATTTTATCTGCTGATGGTTTTACCTACTATGTCATTTTCATTAATGATCATTCCCGGCTCTCGTGGTTTTATCCAATGCGACGCAAGTCTGATTTCTGGGATATTTATTGCTTATTTGAGGCTTTTGTGGAGAATAAGTTCTCTTCCACCGTTAAGGTGTTTCAGAGTGATGTGGGAGACTGAGTTTGTAAATGGTCATTTGCGCTCTCACTTTCAGACAAAGGGCATTCAACCTCAGATTTCTTGCCCGTATGCTCTTGATCAGAACGGTCGGGCTGAGCGCAAGCACCGCCACATTGTTGAGATGGGTGTGTCTATGTTATACCACTCCCATGTTCCTCTCTCTCTCTCACTGGCCTCACGCCTTTGCTACAGCTGCTTATATAATAAATTGGCTGCCCACTCCTATTCTTGGCGGACGATCACCATATGAAGTTATTAATGGCTGAGTTCCTATATACATGAACTTCCATGCATTTGGTTGTCGTGTGTACCCTCATCTCCGTCCATATACTGCTCACAAACTCGCCCCTCGCAGTAGCCTTGTATCTTTCTTGGGTACGACTCCCAGTACAAGGGATATCAATGTTTGGATCCTAAGTCTGGACAGATATATGTCACCAGCCATGCTCGATTTGACGACACTTTCTTCCCTTATACCGCTGGTTCTACTTCAATACCTCCATCCTCTCTAGATGTCTCTACTTTTTTTGGATCCCACCGATACATCAGCTGATATCCCTGCCCGGCTTGTCACTTTGACTTCCAGCTCTTCTGACTCATTGACTGTGGCACCCTGTTCTGTCTGCTCTGATGATTCAGACCATCCAGTGGCTATTTCGATGCATCTTGCTCCACCTATCTCACCATCGACCAGCTCTCCTGGTTCGCTTACCAACCTACTCGGTTCACCGGCCGCGATTGCTCCTCCGATCTCTCCACCTCGGCTTCGCACTCATCAGATGGCTACTAGGTCGACTACTGGTGCTATTCAGTGCAGGGATTATTCAGAAATTGTCGTTCATGGTCTTATTGCAGCTCTACTTGCTAAGTCTGAGCCCACAGATTATCGTACGGCTCGTCAGGATTCGTCTTGGGTTTCTACCATGAATGTTGAGATGACGGCTCTTCATGGCTAGCACACTTGGGACTTGGTGCCTCGACCTTCAGATGCTAACATTGTTGACTGTAAATGGGTCTATAGACTCAAGTATCGACCAGATGACACTATTGATCGTCACAAAGCCAGACTTGTGGTGCAGGGTTTCTCACAAATTCTGGGGTTTGACTTTGACCACACTTTCAGTCCCGTATTCAAAGCCTCCACCATTTGGACGGTTCTCGCCATTGCTACAATGCGTTCCGGCCGCTTCGTGAGCTGGATGTCAAGAATATTTTTTTAATGACGTTCTCAATGCTCCAGTCTATATGAAGCAACCCATTGGATATCAGTACCCTGTTCATCCAGATTATGTTTGTTGCTTGCGAAAGGCTATTTATGGTCTTAAGAAGGCCCCTCGGGCATGGTTTCAGCATTTCAACACTTATTTGATTCAGCATGGGTTTCAGTTCAGCTCAGCTGACACTTCTCTATTTGTTCTTTCAAGAGAGTCGTCCTTACTATATCTCCTTGTGTATGTGGACGATATCATTCTTACAGAAAAAGACTCGACTCTTCTTCAACAGTTCATTGATCGGACACATCGAGAGTTTGCAATCAAGGATCTCGGTGCTCTTCATTACTTTCTTAGCCTGGAAGTTTAATCTACTTCATCAGGTTTACTTCTTGGCAAAACGAAGTATGCTCAGGACTTTCTGACTTGGGCCAGTATGTTTGATGCTGCACCAGTCTCTACGTCATTTGTGCCTGGATCTCAGTTGCATAGTTCGACCAGTCCTCCATTCAGGAATCCGACTCTTTATCGTTTGCTCATTAGGGCTCTTCAGTATCTCACCATCACCCGTCCAGACTTGGCTTTCTCAGTCAACACGGTCAGTCAGTATTTTCAGGACCCCAGAGATGATCATTTTGTTGCTGTTACACAGATCTTCTGGTACGTTCGTGGTACACTTCATTTTGGTCTTAACTTTTGTTCTGCTAGTTCTTCCAAGATGTTGGGGGTATTCTGATGCTGACTGGGCCCGTTGTCTGGAGACTCGTCGATGTATTTATGGATATGTTATTTTTCTTGGCAGGAACCTTGTTTCATGGAGTGCCAAGAAATAGCCCACTGTTTCTCGATCCAGTAAAGAGTCTGAGTATTGTGCTCTTACCAAAACCGCTTCAGAGGTTGTTTGGCTCACTCATTTGCTTCGTGATCTTTAAGTCCCGCTTTCTGGTTCGCCTCTACTGTTATGTGACAGCAGTAGCGATATCTTTTTGGCTCAGAATCTGGTGGCTCACAAGCGGGTAAAGCACATTGATATTGACAATCACTTTGTTCGAGAGTTGGTTACTTATGGCAAGCTGCGTGTTGCTCATGTTCCCACTGCTCTTTAGATTGGGCACATCTTCACCAAAGGGCTCTCTCATCCGTTATTCGAATTCTTTCTATCCAAGCTGTGCATCGCTGAGTATCCGACGCTTCGCTTGGGGGGGTGTTAGAATAAGTCAAGTAACTAATTGATTTGATTCTAGATAGAGTTGTTGACTAGACTAGAGCTATACTAGTACTAGCATTCCTTTTGTACTCTATTTATTATTGTAAGTAATACATTATTCTTCATGGGAAATCATTTTATTACTATGTTTCAACATAGTCTAACTTAACCAAGTATGTAAAGTAAATAAAACACGAGACACACAACTTAGTTATGCAATTCGGTGAAATCCACCTACATATGCGAGACCTGGCCCAGTTCAGAATAAATTCACTAATCAGAGATATAGTGCAAAGTACACCATACAACTATACTTAACTTATAATTGCAATGTGTGGATTTTGCAAGCTCCTCTTGCTACTGATCCACCTTGATCAGACTCCATCTGACCTCAAAACTCGTCGACGCTGGATCTCCCCCTCTCAAGGAATTAAGGCATACGTTATGAACTTTAGCACATAGGTCGTGTATGTTGGAACATGGTAATTCTGGCTCTCGGCAAAACCCCCAGCAGAATGTAAATCTGGAGTACAGATTTTCTCAATTAAATTCGTGTGTTTTGCAGCCTCATAATGTCCTCTATTTATAGTCCATTGCAGATCTAAATACTCCATAATTATCTTCATAATATTCCTATTCCTTATATGCTTTTCAAGCATATCTAAATCCCATAAATAAAGGGATTATCCTTATCTCAACTATCCCATAATATTCCATTAATCCAATTCCATAAATCTAGGGATTTTCCATAAAACCAATATGCTTCTACACGGCTGAACACATATCACGTAATCTCCAATTTCCATAAAATGAAATCCATCGCAATATTCTGTTCGCAAATCTGCTTATCGGCAATGTGTTCCAACATGGTACATTTTTCTTCTCTAACAAAAGTTCACAAATTGCCAATAAATTAATCAATGAGATCACACATGACTTTACAAACAACATAAAAACCATATATACATCAACAAATTGAGAGAGTTACCTCAATTGAAATTGGGTCTGAATCTGCAAGGACAAAAAAATGGCTGGAATGAAGGGCTGAGAATTTTGTCTTTAGAAGCCAGAACCGCAGCGGACTAAGGGCGGACTCGGGTCAGAGCTTACCTTTTCGGATCAGGTGGGTTTGAGATACTGTTGTTGACTGGAGCTTTTCTCCCGGGGTGGTGATGGCTTTGCACGACGGTGATGGCTTCGCACAGGTAGAAGATCGAGGTGGAGAAAAATGGAGATCAGGGAGGAGAAAAATGGAGGAAATAAGGGGGCGGAGATCAGAGAAATGAGAGGGGGAGAAGAAGGAGAGGGAGAGGGAGAGGGGGATCGAGGGCAGAGCTCGGCGGAGGAAAGGAGAGCTACAGGGGCGGCTATGTCTTCGTGAAAGAGAGAAAGGGAGAAGAGGACAACTCAGGGATCATTTAATTAATTTCATAAAACTTCAGGGATCAAATAATAAAACTATAACAAGGGGGTAAGTTAGACATTGTACGTTCAGAATGGGTTGCAATGAGTAAAAATGGGGCGGCAAGGAGAAGCTCTGTTTCCCTATCCATGCCTCTTAAAACCACACAGTTGAAGACGATGATAATAAATTTGTACCAAAATGTGAATGTGGCACTGTAAAAATCAAAATTTTGATAACTTTGATTTTAATGGCGCTTTTGAATTTTGATAACAATGTATCGTTGTCATTAAAATGCTTTTGAATTTTATTATTCTCTTTCTATTTATTCACCGTTGAGCATTAAACTTGAATTGTAATAACAACTTGATGAGGCAGATTCGGCTCCAAACTATCCATTCCAACTAGCTTGTAACTTTGATATCCGTGAAACACCATTTTCTCCTCCCTCTCCCCCATCACCGTTTCTTCCATTTCTTTGACTCATTCACAGTTCACAGTATTCTCACCTAGAATTTTATCCATCTTCCTCTTCCTCTCATAAGTTTACAACCTGAAAACCCTAACCAAAACCCTTAGTCTGCAATTTTTCTAAAACCAAGTTCAGCAAAACAACATAACAACATAACAACAAAGATGTTAAAAAAACAAAATTATGGCAGCAGACTATCAAGAACAAAATTATGAAACTGTACAAATAAAAAGAAATTTATGAGAGAAGTTTTGGTCCGAAAAGGGGAAGGCATGGGAGTAGAGTCCAAAGGCGTGCAAACTTGGTGTAATGGTGCCAATAATATGTGAATTTTTAAACTTATTAAATTATTCCTACATAAATAGATTCCTTCACGCTGCAGTTAATCCAAAGGATTCTCATACTTCCATGGGCCTCATCGTGGCACTTCTTTTTTTTCTTGCACAAATTTTTTTCAAGATACTGAACCAGTGGTTGAAATTAATTTAAATGTAGATAAAATAAAAGAAAAGAATGATATTAATATAAATTCTATTTTTTATATAAAAAGGTTTTTATTTTTTTTTAAAAAACCAACTAACGGTTATATAGAGTTAATATGTGACTAATAAAAGTTATAAAAGAGGTTTTTTTAAAAAAAATAAAAAAATGGAGGTCCTTGCATGCAATTATTTTAAATTATATAACTCATTTTCTTCCTCATTTTTTCTACCCTACTCTTCCTCCAATCCACATCCTAGCTTAATTAATCTTTTCTCTCCTTTTCATGTTCTCTCCCTATTCTCTCTCATTGTCTCTAATTTTTGCACGATTTTCTCCAACAAGTACATGCCTGCATGCGATTCTCTCTTGTGATAAGTTTATTGTACTCAATTTATTTTCCTAAATTTGGCACACTTTCTATTTTCGTATGTTTTTATAAGTTTGTCACAATTGATTTTATGGCAAAAAGTGAATCATTCTGAACCACTCATTATACTTTTTATTCGCTTTACTCAATTCTCTCCACAGATTTCAACTTGGAAAAAGGGCCTAAAACTATGGTGTCAAACATAGTGAAACGGATGTTGTTGTTTTATTATTGCTTTTCAAATTTTGTAACCCTAATATTTTATTTTTTCCTTCCATCTTAGTATATGAAATCAGTTAATTTTAAAGATGTTTATGGTATTTGTGTTACAAAATCAAGTTCCTAATGCCCTGTTGAACATCTAAGGTATTTTTCATCTAATCTACTTTTTTTTCCTAGTAATTATGTTGTTTTTCTGTAATTTCATAGTGTTTTTTTAAAAAATAATTAAATATCACCTGTTATAGTGGGGGGTTTGGCAGACCTCTACCCATTTATTAATTTGAAAAAAAAGTACAAAGATGAGGAGAGCTTAATACCTGACCTCAGAAATATCTGTGCAAGTTGCAACTGATTAAAACTATACATATGTTCTATGACTATTCTAATGAGTTGCAAGGATTCAAAAAAAAATGTGGAATACAACTAAAAAGTGTTACATAGTTCAGTAAGAGTTAATTACAATTTGGAAACTATCATAATTTTTTAAAACTTTCTAAGATAAGCCATTGAGATGGCATTAAGTTGAATCGTGCTCCGTATATCCCCGAGCAGACTTGCAAAAGGAAAATTGAGTTTACCTGACCTATGCTCGCAAGTTTCTACAGGTAATCTGTGACGTTGTTGGCCTCCCTCTAAATGTGAGTGATGGAGAAGTTGAAACGTTCAAGCTGCGTCCATATATTCCTGAGTTCTTCAAGTCATTTCCATGGTTGCTTGATCTATTTTTAATTGCCTTGATAAGGATGTCAGAGTCACGTTCTATCTAGATGCAATATTTGTTGTGTTCTTTCACTTTCTCCAGTCCAAATAATAATGCCCTTGCTTCAGCTTGAAGTGTTGTACATTGCATGAGTGTTTTAGAAGTTGCCACAACAAGTTGACCTTGTTGATCTCTGATTAGAATGCCTGCTCCTTCTTGTCCATTCTTTAAACAAGACCCATATATATATATATATTCAATTTGCAGAAATAATTATTTAGAGTTGTCCAGTAAACTAGCTTGATGCATTTCTAGGATTTACACCTGGCTGCTGAGACTTTTGGAAATCAAAAAGATAAATCTCATAAAAAAGTTTATCTTATAAGCCAACATAATATCATTAAATTGATATAAAATGTTCCTTATGATCATATTGATGTCAGGTTTAATTCCTTCACGGTGAGCTTTGTTCCTAGAGCACCATGTAAACCAAGAAACAACACATGTAATGATTCTGATCAAGACTTTGAACTCTGTTTGTCTGGCATCTAAGTTCCAATAATAATAAATTTTATCCCATAGATATATGAAATATTTGATTTCTATGTTATAAGTCTTGTCTAGGAAGTTCCAAACTTGTCTTATTACCTTACATTCATTAAAGCTATGGTGCATTGATTCAGAATCTATTAGACAGAAGCAGCATCTTGAAGGTAAGTGGAATGTAAGGTCCTCTAGTACATCTGGAAAAGGAATTAGCCTATTTAATAGTCTCCATTTCATAAAGCTTATTCTTCTTGGGATAATTGGACACCACAGATGTTTAAAGGATTAATTTTTTTGTTTCTTATGTCTTACTAATTCATAAGCTGATTTAAGGTTAAAATTTCCTTGTTTTGTTTGTGTCCAGATCATGATATCAACATACTCTAGATAAATTTGATGACTTAATTCCAGAGTTTTGATGATATAATCTGGGAGATTATGTCTTAGCATTGCAATGCATTCATTTTGATTCTGTAAGAATTCGGATACAGAGAACTCAGGAAAGGGTACATCAAAGTTAGAATTCCAGTTATTGATTATTGGACCATGCTCAGTCCAACTTGAGTCTCAAAAGGAAACCATGCCTTTGCCAATTTTGATATTTATGTTTTTAATGACTATGTCATTGACTTCTTTGATTCTGGTCAAAGTTCTTGAATTTTTGTGGTATTCTGGAGTTTACCACATGAATTTAGTCCATAATGAATCCCCAGCTTGTAGTTTCCACCACAATCTATGTGAGAAGCTTGTAATCATGGTGTTTAAGTCTTTAAACCAAGCCCATTCTCATCAGTTGGATGACATAGTATATGAAATGATCTCTAAATTGTTTTATTCTTTGGGTTATCTGTGTTTGGGTTCTATAATAATTTGGAAAACATTTTGTGAATTTGATCAACTATGTGATTGGTTGGTTTTAGTACAGTGATCAAATTTAAGGGAATTGATGAGGGAACATGCTTTATTAAAATTGATTTCCCATATGCATATAGTATCTTATTCTTCCATGATTTAATCTTTGATTTTATTGAACTGGTAATTTGATTTAAGTAAGAGATTTTTACTCTGCCAGTAAACATAGGACATCCCAAGTAATTAAATGGTAATGATCCTATTATCATACTAGTTTCAGATTTGATTTGATTAATTATATGATGTGTAGTGTGTTTTGTAATGTAAAAACTTGATTTTTCAAAGTTAACTTATGATTGTTTTAAGTCATCTTATAGGATTGGAGAAAGCTTATGATTGTTTTAAGTGTATGTTTTGTATATTTCATGAAAATTGTTTTGTCATCAGCAAAAGAAAGATGAAAAACTTTTAACATTGGCTCAGGGAATTTATAATGTCTTAGGTTAGCATACTAAAACAAGAAATTTAAATTTCTTGCAAATGTTTCTGCCATAAGAATGAATAACAAGGGGGATAATGGATCCCCTTGTTTTAGTCCTCTTGAAGCACTAAAAATTTCCTGAGGGGCTCCATTTACAAGAATGGAGAAGATAGCTGATTTTAAGTTACCCTTTATTACTGAGTTAAAATGGTCAGAAAAACCAAGTTGTTTGAGAAGTTTTGTTAGGAAGGACCATGAAACACTATCAAAGGCTTTCATCATGTCTATTTTTATTATCATGCTATGTCCACCAGCTTTAGAGTGTAAAAATGAAGTCTTTTCTTGGACCATAAGTACGTTATTAGAAACGCTCTCTACCAGACTCAATTTGATTCATAAGTACATTATTTAGAGTCCTTTCCAGCTGATAATTTGATTCATGTAGAGTTTTAATCTTTTTTCACATGAGCTTAGATAGGACTTTGTTTGTGAAATTACACAAAATAATTGGCTTGTAGTCTTTGAAAGAAGAGCATACTTCTTTCTTGGGGATTAAGACTATCAAAGCTGAAGAGATAGCATTAGAAATTTCTGACAAGTTTAGGAAATCTTGAACTGCATTTAGCAAGTCCTCTTTAATAATATTCTAGCAATTTTGGAAGAAAACTCCTGAGAAGATATCAGGACCAGGAGCTAATTGACAGTCCGTAAGTTTGATTATTTTAGTTAATTCTTCCATTGTAACAAATTTGGTTAGTTCCTGATTCATTTCATTACTTATTAGATTGGGTATGTTATCCAACAACCAGGATGAATTAAAACATGTAGGATCAGTATCTTCCTCTGTTAAAAGATTTCTATAGAAATAGATTACTTCTTTACTGATTTCGGTTTGTCCTTGAATCCAGTTTCCTGAATCATCTTTAATAGAGGTGAGAAGCTCTCTTTTATGAGACTTAACTGTTTGGTGAAAAATTTGGGTATTTGAATTCCCTTCTTTAAGCCATTTTATCCTTGAATTTTGTTTCAAGTATACTTCTTGATCTCTGAGAGCATTTGTTAGGTTTTATTTAGCCAAATTAAGGTTTATTATATTTTGTTCAGTTTTAGGGTTTTAATATGAGAGCATTGAAACGTAGATCACCAGAGGTTGTTTGAAATACCTCTATCTAGTCTTTTTCGAACCCTACCTTTGGGTCTCATACCTGTCTAGGTATATACACTACCTACAGTAGGTATTTTTGACATATTGTTCTCATTCATAAATTTATTAATGTTTATGATACTTTTTTGATCAGGAATTGAAGATCCCAAGTATTCCTCATTAGAGCTGATAACATTAAAGTCCCAAATTAGTGTTAATGGTTTGTTTTTAAATGTTGGGATAGTTTTTCATAATTTTTTCCTTTCTTTTATTGAATGTTTGGCATATGTGAAGCTAGCTAAGCATTCAGAGTTAATTGAGGGATGTGATAATATTGTGAAAATCAATTTTTCTTCCACTGTTACGGTATCAATTTTAATTAAGTCATCCCCGAGGATCCATATTTTGTAACTTGTTGAAGAGAAATAGTTCTAAAACCCTGTTTTGAAGGAAATAATTTGATTTGTATCAACTACAAGCATTGGTTCGATTAAAACAAAAGCAATAATTTTATGTATTTTCTTAATTTCTTTTATTCTTATTTGTGTTGCATTGTTGTCAACACTTCTTGCATTCCAGACACTAATGTTGATTCCAATAATAGGGTGTTTCTGGAAGAGGTCAATGAAGAACATGTTTGCACTGTTTAGGAGTATTTTTATAATCTTTCTCTGTATATTTTCTGAATTAAAAAAAATTATTTCAACCTCTTACGTGTCCAGGGGTTTTGTATTTTTAATTAGGTTATTGAATATTTTTGTGATTTAGTTAGGTTTTCTTTAGCCAAATTATGGTTTATTATATTTTCTTTAGTTTCAGTATATTTTAGATCTAATTCGACTTTCTATAAATGATCATCACATGTTTTTACTTTATCAAATACATTACCAAATATTTATTTGTTCCTTGTTTTTAGTGCTATAATCTTTGCATTCTTGTTAGAAATGTTTGTATCTACCATGCATCTTCCACAAGTTTCATGAATATTGAATGGTTAATCCAACATTCTTGAATTTTGAAAGATTTTGGGTTGGACGTTGTTGAAGTTTATGCTATATTGAAGATTCGAGAGGTATGATTCGATTGTTCTCATTCCAGGGTTTAACATGAGAGCATTGAAAAGTAGACCACCAGAGGTTGTTTGAAATACCTCTATCTAGTCTTTTCCAAACCCTACATTTGGGTCGCATACCTGTCTAGGTATATACTGTAAAGTCACTTGTGATATCATGGAGAAGATTGTAAAGACACGTGTATCTCACGGATTAATTGATTGGCAATTTATGAACTTATGGTATAGAAGAAAATCTTACCATGTTGGAACATAGACTGAAATCATTATTTACGGCAGATTTGCGGAATGAATATTGCGATGGATTTTGGTTTATGGAAATTGATGATTACGCAATATATGATTCAGCATATTAGAAGCATAATTGAATTATGGTAAATCCCTACAATTATGAAATTGGAATTGAAGGAATATTATGGGATATTTGAGATAAGGAAAATCCCTTTATTTATGGGATTTGGATATGCTTCA
>JAULKK010183210.1:0-16153 GCA_032355705.1 Rubia peregrina | reverse complement strand
TTGGATTTTTCGATTGGTTCTCACAAGATGTTGTGCATACAGGTTGGAATGAATTGACCTTTAATTTGATTTTTTTTTAAAAAAATTAGCCTATGGGAAGAAAAGAAAAATATTATAAATACAAATAGTAAAATGTGACAACAAGTATCAGAAGTTGCATCGAAATAAAAATATAGTTAATAACAGTCATACCACTCTTTTCGCAGGTTGGATCATTGGATCTTTCTAATACATGCCCTCCTTGTTTTTTTGAGCCTTGAGGAAAAGATCACACCATTATATTTGATTGACACTGATTAGAACAATAAATGCCTTAGCCTCTTTCTCAAACATTCCCCCCAGTAATTGCCAATAGAACATCTCGTTCAAATTGTTCCCTTACCAACTTTAGCGCTCCAATCCATAACCCCAACGGCTCTTCCAATGCAGAGTTATGTTCACCAACAAAATGCATTTTTTTTCTCTTCCCTCATACACTACATGAAATTTGGGTATCCATGTAACATTAACACTAGGCAACCTCATGTTTTTCTATTACGTGATAGAGGGCATCCCATTAAACCTGAGATATACTATTGTTAGCTACATGTTGAAGGTGGTGGGTACAAGAAGGATCTCCCTTACGGAAGATTGATCACTGTGTTTCTCAAGCAGTTCAGGGTCCAATATTATGATAGGCCATTATGATTGGAATATTATGAAAAGAGTTGGTTCGGGCAAAAGCTGTTAAATATGGATAGCGACGACAAATGATGACACACGGTGATCCCCGACCCATCCGCTAAAGGGGCTAAGAGACAAATGGATGCAACGTTGGAAAGGCTGAGTTATCTACATCTCGTGATATTAATAACCCCTCTGTGTATGTATTGTTATGTAATTTATGATTGTTTACATTAATTTTAACATATTGTTTGGTTAATTGTTTTTAGGTGGCCGAGATGGTTTGAAAAGTGTTGTAAGTAGGTACCTCGCATGCATTCGAGGTGAAATTATTAAAGCTAAGGAAGAGTTGGAATGTATTGAAGCCTAGTATGCCAAGTTCACCAAAAGCCCCGAGGTTGTAGTTAGATCTTAGCGATAATGAGACCATGCTGAAATTTGTGCTGATTCCTCCAAGAGTGAGCTTGTGTAAGCGGATGGTGAAGAGGCTGGTGAAGAGGCTAATCAAGGGGAAAGTGACCATGAGTTTGCCAATATTTTTGGTGATATTTGAATTAATGTAGTAGGGATGTTTGAATGTTGAGTACGTAGTATTTGGATGTTTTAGAAGTTTGAATTATGTTTAATTTTGTTGAAGTGTTAGCATTTGGATGAATTCGAGTCTTTTCCAAGTTTGAATTTTGATTATTGACTTGTATAATAATATTTATGTCATAAATTCTAGTGAATTGTCAATTCGGTAGTTTTTTTACACAATTGTGACTCTCTAAATAAACCATTTATCGCCTTCAAATGGAAGTAGTACTACAATATAACCGACTAGGTTCTGAACTCGAATCTATGTTAGTCTTTTGTAATAATGGAACAGATACAATTCAAAATTGGAATAAGCTCAACTTTTTTGAACTAAACCAGAAACTACATGGCTCCGACGTCTGATCTTATTCTGGAACTAACCTTCCAAAATGAAGAATTTAAAAATTATTATTTAGTCTTCCTAGTTCAGAACATAGGTTTCAGAATCAGGTCATTTTTCTAGAACTAGTCTACCATAACAATGAGTATTTATTTATTTAATTTAAAATAGGTTTCGAGTTCGGAATGGAGAATTATGCTCTTTACAAATGAGATAAGATTGAATTCTGAACTCAGAAATGGTCAGGTGATGAGACATCGAATACATGTTTTCTTAGAGAATTTAACATATGTTTTCTACTGCTTTTGTTGGTGGATAGTTAGGTTTAGATAGGTTTTGCACAATAGGGAGTTAGAACAACCTTCTTTGATTTTCCTATGTAACTTCTCTATTTTGTGAGCAAGTTGTAAACCTAACAAGAGTTTACCCTTGTGAGTATCTAGATCTTCTTTTTTTGAGCTTTAAATGTAGATTACTCATGAGTGAAGTGTATTATCAAGGATGGTAGCAGATAGGATGCCAATCGCAAGGTCGGTATTAGAATGAACGCAATTGAGCTTAAAATTATAAAAGATTGAGGATTGAGAAGAAGGAAGCCTAAAGTTCGGAAGAAAGCAAGAAGGTACGAAACTTGCAGTGTTACATAGTCTCTCGAGCAGCTCGTGCCCAAGGAAGCTCCAGGGCACGGGCCATGTAGATCCGCACAACCTGTGCAATCAAAGAAAACATTGAAGGTATCCAGGACATGGGCTGCACAATTTATCCCAGCCCATACAAGAAGATTGGTGCGAGACTGAGCTTAAGGATAAAAAACGTGTGGATCCACATGGCCCGTACAATTAGAGGCACCAAGGCACCCTTCCAATTTACAGTCCGTGTAGATGCATATGGACAATATTGTAAGGGCTATGGAAAGCTGCACGGACCGTGCACGCCTAGCATCTAGGGTTTAGTGAGTTTGGCCTTTGGGCTTTTATTCTCTCGTCACTATAAATGGTCTAAATTATTCTAAACTAAAAAAGAAAGCGGTTGAACTTGTAATAGATCTAGGTTTTCACTATCAATTTTCATTCATATCACATTCAATGACATTTATTCCATCGAATGTCACGTGTGTGATCTTAGTAGCATTAATTCATGACTTGAGATATTTGTAAGCAAGATTTGACTTTAGATTTGTGAAACTTTTAGATTCATATCTATTTATGCTACTATAAATTATCCTGATTAATTTGTGGTTTAATTTCTTATCACAATCTATGTATTGAATGTGATTAGGATGTTCACATAGTTAGATTCTTGCATGATTTAATGTTAGACTTTGAATTTAGCTAGGGAGTGTTGGATTATCAAACTTTCTTGTAACCTTGTGAGTACCGGGGTGTAACACTGTCCTTGTGAGCCACTGAGGTATTAATAGGGTGATAATGATAATTGGATTAGTCGTGCCCGATGTTTAGTAGTATCCAATTAAATTCCTAAATTAGGTCGGGATGGCCAAAACAGGCCAGGTATTGTTAAATTCTTAAAGAGGGGTATCACGATTAATACCCTAGAGCTAGGTTATTAATTTGTGGCAACTAAGTGTTGGGCCTTCTAACTATAGACCTTAGATTTATCACGAGGTATTGATGTCTTCTTCCTATTGAGGTCTAAGATATGTATTCATAGTGGAGGTCTCGATGATCAATGCTACTACCATGTCTATCGTTTGTGACCTATGTAAGACATTGTTCCTTTAAGCGTGAGACTATTAGCCACAGTAGTGAGGGTTAGAGGTTGTTAGTGTGCAACTCACCTTTAGCTATATGTGAAAGAGGGGGCAGAACCATGGTGTGACAGCTCGCGGGGGTTCCTGAAGAATTACATCTATACATCGTGTGATATAACACTAAACATAATTATAGTTTTCTAATGTGGATAGAAGTCTAGGATCAAATCATTTATGTCAATCATGTAATGTAAATACTCCCAAGGCTAGTAATTATATCTTAATCTACTTTTTTCTTATATGCTCGTAGTTATTAGTCTACTCTCAATACAACCCGCCCCTCTATTTTAGGTTTGCTATTCCCAACTTACAATTGGGGTGACACCCGAGAGTGGACCATGTGATACTAACTCATAAACCATAATATCTCTGTGGATGATAATTGGACTAACCACTAGCTACGTTATTGTAGTTAGGGGTGAGTATAGGAGAAATAGACATATCTTTATCTTTGACTGTGACCCATGTGGGTTACTTAATGACGACCCCACAGAAGGTCCCTTCATATTTGTGCGCTGTTTCTGGGGATACTAGTTTGGTTTATTTGTTAGTTAATATATTTTTTCTATTGAGTAGTTTTTTTGTTAGTTAGTTTGTTTTTGTGTCGAGTTTAGCTTTTCTTGAAGATTTCTCACTGGTTTGCTAATGTTTGTTTAAGAACTAGTACTGTACTGTTCCTTGTTTATGGTACACACCCGTACCACGAACCTATAAATTCTACTTTGCTTACCTCAAAACATCGGTAAATGGAGGTGAAGAAAAAAGAGAGTGAACAAGAAGGCTTCATGGTAACTAAGTGATATTGAAGAAGAGATCCCAATGGGCGAAGAACACTTTGGGAGTTAATGGCTCCAAACTTGGAGAATCAAGCCCTTTGCATTAGCAAATTTAACTTAAGAGGCTAAGTAAGGGATGATCTAGTGTTTGCCCACATTCCATGGTATTACCCAGAGAAGACCCAAACAAGCACTTCTCGGAATTACATATAGTGCGCACGAACATGAAACCAATGGGTGTGTTTAAAGAGGATTATATTCTTGGATCTTTCCCTTTATCACTTTGAGACAGCAAAATATTGGTTATACTTATTTTCCACCGGGATGAATTACCTCAAGGAAAAACATGAAGATACCCTTTTTGGAAAAGTTTTTCCCCACCTATAAATCTGTCAGGCTTAAGAAGCAACTCTCTAACACCTCCCAACTCCTGAATGCGATGCTATATGAATATTCAGAGAGATTCAATAACTTTACACCAAGACCCATATGCTAATTCCTTCCACCCTATTACCGCCACCACCCAACTTCCATTGGACAGAAGACTAACAAGAGAAAAATGCTTATACGGAAGACCAAGGTTATAATTAGGGAGGATCTTCACAAACTTACCCGAGAGAAGAAGGCATTTCAAAGAACCGCATGGGGAAATTCAAGTTGGAATGCAAGGAATTAATGGTTGTCATTGCTCAAGTCACCTAGAGCAATAGGATATTTGCGGAAAAGACAAGGGGGGAAAAATCAAAGAGTTAGACACAGGGACATTATCAAGCATGAAGAACCTTGAAGTCCAAGTGGAACATTTTTCCATCTTGGTTAGTTGAATCGAAGCAAGGGATTTCAGAAAGCTACCTTACTAACCGAAAGTTAATCCAATGAATATTAGTGCAATCACATTGCAAAACAGGAAGGAGGTTAGGGAGCCCGAGAAGAAAAATGTTCAAGAAGATGATCGCTTGGTGGAGAAAACCAAGTCAACACTTGAAGAATATGAGATTTCTATTGAAGAAGGCCCGGGGATGTAGAGCCGGAGCCTAAGCTTGTAAATGATTGCTCCAACCGGGATCCCCAACAAGGAAAGAAGAAGTTACACCTCCTCCCCTATTTCCGAAAGTGTTTAGAACTAAAGCAAAGGTGGCGTGAACGATGAGGAAATTTGGAAAATCTTCAAGCATTGGGAGGTAAGTATCTCTTTAATTGATGTTATCGATCAAATCCCCTTGTATGCTACGTTCTTGAAAAATGCATTCACTAAAAAAGAGGATTAAGCTAATTAAGAAAGTAGGAAAAGTTAAAATTGGATAATTAGCCACTTTGTTACACAAGAGCTTAACTAAAAAATGTGGTGACCCCATCATGTTTTCTATCACTGTAGACTTAGGAGGAAAACAGGTTACTGATGCTATGACAGATTTAGGTGCCTCTATGAATGTGATACCTTTTAGCCTCTACAAAGATCTCAACCTAGGTGAACTGCAATAGATTAGAGTAATTATCTAACTAGCTGATCATTTGCAAACTAGTCCTAAGGGGGTAGTTGAGGATGTCATGGTTAGGGTGGGTAAATTGGTTTTCCCCATGAACTTCTATATCCTTCATATGTCACACGAAAGAGGTGCATCTTGGTTGACCATTTCTCCAAACATCAAGGGATAAAATAGATGTTCACCTTGGGACACTAATCTTAGAAGATGAAGTGGAGAAAGTAGGTTTTGAGATCTATAAATCTAATCATGCATCTACTTCCTCTTATGAATGCAATAGAATTGGTATTTGCTACGATATTGATCATATTGATATGCTTGTATGAATGATGAGTTTGATGAACGATTAATCGACATTGAGACTTTACATGCTCCTACTTTAATGAATGAAAATGTTGTTAATATATGTCTGGATATGCATGATGTTAGTGCTTCTAGCGCTAGAATGAATCCTTGCTTTCCAAATGTTGTAAAAACTAACATAAAGCGGGAAAGGAAGTGAGGTAAGGAGTTGTAACCTTCTAAATCTCCTCCTATGCCCAAGGTTAACCCGAAAGTATCAACCATAATGAAGGACATACATGTATGCTTTGTGGCACAAAAGGTAAGAGGTAATACCCGTCAAATATGGAGACTCATCCACAACGATGTGGTTGAAGGTGGAGTCACAGATAGTGACTCCAGAGACAAGTCGGTAAGTTTCCTATGATCTAGATATGCATGAAAAATAAGTCCCGGGGATGATAATAAAGAAACAATGATTTTTTATTATTTATTTTAGGACTAATTATGTTATTGTGCATTTTGAGATGTTAATGAAAGGGGGATACTAATGGAGGGTTGGTATTTTTGGAAAAGTTGTTGGAAACGAAGGAAAGGGAGATGCATTGTCCGGAGAAAGATTTGGTGAGGCGGAAGAGCAAATTTTACGTTGGTTGGAAGTGTTTGGAGGTTTGGGAGGCCAAGCTCAAATTGAGGGAAAATGGTCATCATGAAAATGAGAGAGTGATGGAGATTAGGGAGCAAAGAAAATCAAAATGAGATTAGGGAGGGAAAATTAGGGGTTGATTCTAAGAATGATGAGCTCAGTTTAAGGGAAACTATATTTGAGAATAAGAAAAATGAGGTCGTGTGAAAGAAGGATATATTGAGAAAATGGGAATACGATCTTGTAGAAAAAGAAAAAGGTTATACGGTTAGAGAAAATCATCTTAAGCAAAGAGAAAATGACATTGATTTTAAAGAAACACTTTTGAAGAGGAGAGGACAAGAAATATATTTGAAGGAGATTATTTTGAAGAAAGGGGAGATGAGCTCAATTTAAAGGATGATTTTTTGGAAAGAATGCGAGAGGAGATCGTACCGGAGGAGGAAAAGTTGCAAGATGAGATTCATTTCCTCTTTTTGAAAGAGGAGAAGTTAGGTGAATGAGAAGATAGACTTTGTTCAAGAGATAGAGAGTTTGATAGGACAGGAGATGATATCAACCGGCATATCAAATCCCTGAACGAAAAGAACTATGACCTGTATAATAAAGATCATCATCTTGAGAGGAGGAGAAAATATCTGTTCTCGAAGAAGAAAATGTTAGAGAAGTGGGAAAATCATATTGATACGAAAATATGATTTTAGTTAGTACGGAAATTGAGCTTTGTTATACATAGAGAACTCCTGAGAAAAGGAAGATTAAGGTTGATTGGTTAGATAAAGAAGTTAAGTAGAAGGCTCAGAATTTGGGATAAAAATTCTATGCGTTACTGAGTCCGCCATTCTCCCAACTTAAACCTGCCCATTATGTGTGATGTATAATATCTGAATTTATATTTTTTAAATAAGTAATCAGGTTTATAGGGTTCCCTACCCTTTTCTATTAAAGATCAAATGTTGCCAAAAAATGGCTTACATCAAGTAATGTCTGAAGGTTTACATCAAGTCATAGTGTCCGAAGGCTTACATCAATTCACTGTGCCCGAAGGCTTACATCAAGTCGCTGTGCCCAAACGCTTACATCAAGTCGCTGTGCCCAAACGCTTACATCAAGTCGCGTGCCCAAAGGCTTACATATAAGACGCTAAGTAGATAGTACAATTCAAAACTAAGGTATCAAATGGCTAGAAGATGATATACTACTATGCAAAGGCCAATGTGGAAGCTGAAAAAGGCAAATAAGGATAGTTACAATTGCAAAGCTTTAGTGTAGTCACATTAGTACGGCCCGAGACTATCACCAGGAGCAATTACAATGAAGAATCAGATAGACACACACAAACAGTTCCATCCACACTTCCGATCAAACATTTAAGGCAATGAAAACAAAATCAATGAAGCACCTCAGCTAAAAGTCCGGTTTGTCTCCATTTAACCCGTGAAGACCATTTCCCCTTAAACTAGGAGACTAAAACCAGTCATTTTCAGTGCCAAAAAAATGTTTTCTGTCAGTGTATAGAAACCACTTAGAGTGCATTGAAATATCTCTAACTTGACCTCAAAAGTTAAAGAAGGAACAATTAAATTGAATGAACAATAAAATTGGCCTAAAAAATCTAATGGAACAAAGTCTACAAATTTAATTAAATCTTCAGAAAGAGCCGTATCGCCAACAGTATGTTGATTTAACGACCTTGACTTGGATTTCTCCTAACCCTCTCTTTGGATATCAAATTTGAAGTCAATCAAATTTTTTGGATTCAGGACAATTGAATCTTTTTCTATTATATAATGGAAAATAAACCCTTTAATCCGGGGTTCACCATATTCTCCTACATGAATAAAGCCACTGAGAAAAATGAAGAAAAAGTTCCCCTACGGTTGTTTGATCACTAAGATGATCCAGGAGAAGAGAATCATGCCCATTGACCATTCATTGCCAAGCATATTCTACGACAAGAGGTGGCTTGGCCTCAAGAAAATGGAAGTGGAGTTAGAAACCAAGAAATTGAGGGTAAAGGTCGTGCCGGATGCTACTTCTTCATCAACAGAAATCAGCAAGTCAAATGAAAATAATATAACTATGGTTTGTATTGTGATTTGTTTATTGAATTGTATTGTATGTCATGATTTTCAAGGGGGAAACAAAAGGGTTAATTCAGAAGGTTGAGAAGGCATTTTCATGCTTCATTACCCAAATGGAATCCCTTTAGACGGAGTGCGATGATTTGAGGGCTTAACAAGATGCTTACTATGGAGGAACAAGATCAAGAAAGTGATAAGTGAAGATGAGGAGGAGATTTAATTTGGACATGTTACATCATTCATCGGCGATGAAGATGATGAGAATAAATCTAAGGAATATCTAATATTGTGCCTCCCGTCGCCTAAAAATTGTGAACCAATAACACATAGTCTACATTAGCATTTTTCAATTTTTATGTAATACACTTTGAATTTGACATCCTGGGGTTGATGTGATAATTAAATGTTGATATTTAAACGTTTAGATAGTACTTATTGATAGGCTTTTCTCCCATTCAAGGTTCATACTCTCATGAAGTTGAATCAAATATGCACTGAAACAATTTTCTAAATAAGGTTCTGATATCAAAACATGTACACTTCTTCAATACGACACATAATTTTATCACTAACAATTTTAAAACTACGGACTTCTAAAACAGGTTACCAATTTGAGACAGGTGTTGTAGAAGTACTTTTTTTAAAAAATATTTAATAAAATGAACCTTATATCGTTTTAAAATCGGATCATATCCAGGGAGAGTAGAATAATTTTGAAGGCGTATTCCAAAACTGAGGATAAAATATATTTAGCCATTTTTTGAGAGTTTGTTCATTCAACGTTTGAAGCCATATCGGCTAAGATTTGACAAAAGATCTCGCCGAGTTCCAATTTTGGGCTTGTTTCGAGACAGGGTCTGGCAACATGGTCATTTTGTTCTATTGGAATAAATAGTATGCGATGAAGGTGATCTCGGAAACAGTTTTTGAGCCCCCCTGAAATAGGATTTCGAAGAAACTATCAAAAGGGGAATTGGGTATCTATAAATAACCCAAATGTTGCACACATACATGTTCAAATATTATGCAAATCACCCTCTCTTTCCACTCAATTCACTCTGCAATTCCGTTCCTCATGAATATTAAAATAGAAAAAAAACTAGATTGTGCAATGTGCAATGTGGAATGACCAAAGGAATGAAGCAACCAACTAAGCAAAAGAGGGATCTAATTTTCGTTGCTTTGAGGTTTGTGTTACAAAGTGCCTATGAGAGCTATATATATGTGTTACCAAAATGCAAGGCTATTAGATTCATATGCATTAGAATTGGATGATAGCATGAGACTAGGGCTGAATTGTGTAGGTTCATTGTTTTAATTCTAATGTTGTGTCGAGATCTTAGCCATTGCCGATGCAGCGGACTTTGACGAAGCGTACTAATTTCATGCCAATGTTGTGGAGGCTGATACATGGTTTTTCTCTACTATAGTCAATGGTAGTATATTTGAGATTGATCCATAGAAGATCAACACCATATTGGGTTGTACTTACCAGGGTCTCGAGGAGTGTTATCCGGCGGATGAAGATGGCCCCCTAACTATTTACAATTATTTGAACTGACAAGTACTCGTTGAGTCTCCAATATTGGATTCTACTGAGCTCAGATAATCGTAATTCAACAGGTCCCACTATGGACCAGACACAGCTGAAAGCTATAAGCTCAAATAATAAACAATAGAAAATCAGATTTTATTCGAGATGGTGACAAGGGGTTTGGTTCCAGTAGGAGTTCAATTATGCGAGCGAACAGTCACCAATATCATGTTGTTATACTATTTCCTAAAGAATATGAAGATTAATCTCGGCTACACCATTGTACAACACATGTTGTCATCAATCGTTCATGCGAACAAGAAAGCTCTCTAGCTCCCGTATGGTTCGCTCATTTCCAAATCCTCAAACAAGCGGGAAAAATTACCCTTTTCAGCACATAGGTTATGTCTAAAATGTATGACAAAAAATTCTTTGAGAACAATAAGTGAAAACTCAATACATGAAGGGTCTTCGGAGAAGGCAGCAGGAGAGAGCGCATCGATGAAGTTGAAACAAAAATTTTCTTGCGATATTTCAATTTCATTTACTTGGTTTGATTACTACATTCGTCTAACGAGCACTAGCAAATTTACAATAACTCTGATTTAGAAAAATATAACAATTTTTTTACACATCTTCTGAAATTGGAAGTCTCTACGGAAGTGCAGGTACACTAAAATGAAAACTGAGTTTCTAATAGGGGAATGGATTTGGAATTCCTACCGTAAAGGCCGTAAAATTTAAAATTCAATTTAATTCATTTTGGACAATGTTTCAACATCAGAACCTTCAATGAAAATTAAATAACATGAGTACCAACTTTGAAATCCTTTATTCCAACACTGCGAACACTTTTTCTGTGTCGGGGCTTTTCAAGTGTGCTACAAAGTATCCTATACTGAAAGAGAAAACATTAACTTGCAATCAAAATACATGAAATTTTATTTATTAATCAGGATCATGGAATTGTTTGTAAGGGTTCCGATTATATGTATTCTTCTAATCTTCATTTGAATATATTTGCACCCACATAATTAAAGTAAAAAAGGTCATTTTGTTTGATTTTAAAGTCTCTAATGAACGCAGACCAGCTGGTTGTTATCCATGCTCCCGGATTGTAACCCATTATATGAAGAACACATTCAATGCCCCTTGGGAATCTAGCATCCTCCAGGAGCCATTTGTCATCGCTACACTACCAGGGCTATCTCTGCATGAACGATGGACAAAGCTTGCACTCCTCTTTTTCCCTCAGAAATTCAACTGTGTGGATGAACGATGGTTTAGGTTCATAATATTTAGGTTCTTCCGACAGGTAGATAACACCTATGATGGACATCAATTTATTTTCAAAAACAAATTTAAAATGTCCAAAACTTTGAAACCTTTGTTTTAAATAGAAGTAAGGAACATACCCTACAAAATGCGGAACTAAGCCATAATATGTTTGTCGGATGTATGTAGATTATGAAGCACTATATTTTGCAGAGTGTTGAAGGAGAAAGGGATATTTATAGAATTCTTGGTACAAGTGTCATCAAAGACAGTCTCTTCAAATCCTATTCACACGTGACTTTTCGAATTTCCCACCCATTCCAATTTTGGATCTCATGCTCTGGCCAAAAGGGTGGAATTGGGAATAGGGTTCCTTTATTTTAAACATGAATGCTACAGAGAATATTATGGTAGAGAATCTTATATTTCTTCATAGGAACATCCGATATCGTAAATTGATTCAAATGTATTTTGCCAATTATGCCTACTGTTCTGATTTCAAAACATATGTAGGGAATAAGTTATACGATTTTTTGGTGGGGTTTTGATATTGGAAATATGTGCCTCATACATAACCTCAGGGAAAACGTCGCTTGTAAAATATAATGTTCATAGCCGGATCATTCACCCACAATTCAACCGTCAGCCAGCCACAATAATTTTCCAATCAAACCACACAGATCTTCAAATATAAGGATTGACTTCCCAGTCGATGGAATTTGCCAAAAAGTCTTGAAGGACGAAGTAGATAACTAGGCGAAGGAATAAGGAATGGTTCAATTACGCTATGTTGCAGCACATGGTCGCATCTTTGGTGATATCCAATAAGTGTGCGGAAATTTTTTCTTGTGGAAGTCTCATTACTATGATATTAAAAATCTTGGTGAGATCATTGTGTTAAGGAGCTAGCAGATGACGTGCAAGTTGTACGACTGAAAGTATTTCAAGAACAAGATGATGGTACTCAAACAAGGGAAATGGGTGGGAAAACAAAGAATGACAGTAGCAATAGACCACATAGCGCCGATCCAGGTTTCTACTTGTAGAAATCATGAATTTTGTTATCCATGATAAACTAATTATATGCAACTTATTGTTTTATTTGTATCCGACAGTCGACACCATGATGCACGCATTAATGAGGGTGTACGAGGGAGCGAAGGCCAAAGTGAAGAAAGTGA
The DNA here is from genome assembly GCA_032355705.1 of Rubia peregrina. NCBI lineage: Eukaryota > Viridiplantae > Streptophyta > Magnoliopsida > Gentianales > Rubiaceae > Rubia > Rubia peregrina. The sequence goes on along the minus strand of JAULKK010183210.1, from coordinate 3,541 downwards.
TCCAATTTTGGAAAGACATTCATCTCGTCAAGATGAAACGAAAGAAAATAAGAAAGATAATGGTAGGAATTCTTCGACCACTAACCGATCACCCTTCTTCTAGATTGGCCTTCAAAAGTTCTGTACCATTAATGCCAAATAATATTTTGATGTGAATTTACATATTGAATTGTTTGTTTCAATAATTATTTTCTACTACAACTTTATAGTTGATTATTCAGGAGGATATTTTCGATTCCAGATTTCCCAAATTGAGTTTGAATCCCGATTTTTTTGTCTTACACCCGTTCAAAAATTGAAAATTGTAAAATTACTTGGAAATGGTCATACCTATCTTCTGAAATTAGAAACATGTTTCCGACACCGAACGTATCATTCAGCCTTTATTCCTCAACAATGCTACTCATTTCCGTCTTCTGAATCAAACTTGAGAAATTAACTTAATGAATTCGACAAGCTTTCTGATATCGTAAATGAATTACTAACTTTCTAGCAGCCGTATTAACCTCGTTCTAGTTTCGAAATAAGAGCAAATCAACAATGGCTAACAAGCAGTAATGTTGAAACACCAAATCAACAACTATTAAACTATCAACATTGTCGTTTAATGGTATTTCCGCGGCATTTTTATCAGCATATCATTTTTTATTACTGTCGTTTGAAACAGTTTCAGGTCGAAAAAGAGTTTCGAAATCGAAACCAGGTTAGGACGGCAGTTCCGAAGAAAACTTCTTCACAACTGCGTAATGGATCCGTTTATGGCTATTCCTACACTAGTATAATGTTCATTAAACTAAAATTGACTCAGCTAAACAAAAATAAATTGGATCTATCTAAACTAAAATTTAAAAGATCATTTTAAACTTTGTTTTAATTTTGAATTTCATACCACTCCCTCCATCTCGGAATAATTGACTCACTTTCTATTTTCGTTCGTCCCACATAAAATGAAACATTTTAATTCTTATCCAAAATGGTAAAGAATATGTTGTAAAATTCTTACAATATCCTCTTTTAATTTCAATAACTTTTTTACTGGGCCCATTATTTCCCCAAAATATCCCAACTTTTTCACAATTATTCTCTGTCACATCAGGTTGAATAAAATACCGAGGCAAAATGTATCTGTCAATTATTACGGGATGGATGGAGTAGGACCAACCGTAGCTTGAGGAGACTGAAATGTTCGCCACAGGTCCCCAATTTTTCTATTATATAGGGGCTCATTTTTTTAAAAAAATATATAAGAAAAAATTAATGAATATTTATATATTTCACTTTACTGCCTCAATAAAATAAAGTTTTCATCACATGTGAGACCTCAATTTACAAATATAACACAATTTAAATATTATATGTGAGATTCATTTTTTTTCTAATTTGTTTCGGGTCTTCAAAATGTTAGGGCCGGCCGTGGGAGGAAGTATATGATGTCACCCGATCCTAGATTGGTCATTTCAATAGCATAAAAAAATCACCATAGGTACGGTTTGATTTGAAGCAGATCGAAGTTGGTTAATCATGAAAGTATATTCACAATCATTGCCAATTGATTAAAATTATTGTTAATTGGTGTTGAAGGAAATGAAAACATGAAACAAGAAAAACTGTTGGTGAATGGAAGAATGAAGAATCCATTCATCGACGCCCCGCAAAGTGGTGGTCCAAGACAGAATTTTTTGCATGGCCGAAAGTGCAATGACAAGTGTAGGTGCGATTCACTCTGATTCTACTTCTTCTCTCCTTTTAAATATACTCCATAGCCCATTGGCACTGTTTCAAGCATATGGTAGGATCGGTGATTTTGGTCCCGTGTCCTTTGAGTTGGACAAAGGTTGGTGTTTTCTATTTTTGATATGTTATCCTATTAGATGTCTTCAAATATTGATCGACTCGATCCGATCCAACTAGTTTTGATCCAGCTCATTTGGATCGCGTCGGATTGAGTCAGTGATTCATTTGGATCGGGTTGGTCAATTCTATTTGGGTGGGGTGGGGTTAGATTTTGACCCAAATTGATTCATTTTGACTCATTTGCAATTATGCCTAATTTTTTAGAATAGTTTAATAATTTACTTCATAAACAACTTTAATATTCTTGAATAATAACAACAACAAAGAATTTCAGACATATGACGAACTAGTAATGCACGCACAACCAAACATAACACAAATTCACAGCTATGCTGAAAGCCTGAAACTGGAAAAAAAATCCAGGCCTTCACGAGATTGCTAGGTAGTATGTTGAGATAGTGCACAGATTTCGAAGGGGAGAATATGTACCATCAGTATGAACCCAGGCCTCAATTTAAGACTTTAACTAGAGCTGTCAGTCTCTGACCCGAACCCGAAACCCGACACGTACCGAAACGGCCGATTCAACCCGAAACCCGATTTAACCCGAGAGATTTCAAGCCGAACCTGAACCCGACACGACCGATTCAACCCGAAACCTGATTATAACCCGAGAGATATCAAGCCGAACCCGAACCCGACACGACCAGACTCAATCCGAACCTGAACCCGACACGACCAGACTCAACCCGAACCCGAACCCGACACGACCACACTCAACCCGAACCCGACACAACCACACTCAACCCAAATCAACTATTATGTAATTATTCGTTTAATCAACTCAAAATAAAATCAACTATTATGTAATTAATTATTCATGTAATCAACTCAAAATACTTTTGACTTTTGTAATAGACCCAATTAGGAATGTTAAAAAATTCATTCAACTCAATTAATTCAATTAAAATAAAAGTAAATATTTTTATAATTGAACAATTAATTCATTCGTCCAACTTTATTGGATTTTACCTTACAATATCCAACACAAAAACCCGTCCCTATATTGAATATTGGTTTCAATTAAAAATCAGGTTAAAACCAAATAAATTGAATCATTTGGACACAACCTAAAATTTAATTAATGAGTTAAAATTTTAACTAATAAACAGTTACTTGAGGCCCAATTGTTAGACACCATATTTGTTAATGGTTTCAAATTGGACCATGCTGAATAGCTGATTTACAAAAGAGGGGATGGAGTGGTACATATTTATAAAGGTTTTCTTCCTTGTAACTTCTACTTTTCATCGATGTGGGATAATTGGGATTCCTTCTTTAAGTGCGGGATGCCAGCGTTTCAAAACAAAAGCCATGCCATTCTACAGTTTTCGAGCACAACTGCCCCTTTTTATTTTTATTTTCCAATTTCAATGCTTTACTATTCTTTCTCACATCAATTACCAAGTTTTGGTCAAAAAAATATTGCTCTCGGGCCATGGAAAACGCCTCATCAGTTTCGTCAAAAAAATATTAATGGGTTGTGATTTATGAGTGTGTCTATTTTGGTCAATTGGTAAATAGGTTGATGCTGAAATCTTATTTTGGTCAAGTAAGGTTTGACCGTTGATTAGTTATAGTCAAACATTTTATTAAGTATATAACAATTAAGTCAAATAAGATTTGAACGTTGATTAGTTAAAGTCAATTTAGTTATTAGTGTTTACATATAGAAAGTCAAAGAAGG
>JAULKK010183101.1:0-16154 GCA_032355705.1 Rubia peregrina | reverse complement strand
ACAAAGTTTCTATCTTTGAGATCACATTTTGCTGAGTCTGGGATCATTTTTGAGACATATATGGTTGATACACCACAGCAGAATGGTCGCATTGAGTGCAAGCATTGTCATTTGCTTAATGTGGCTCGTGCTTTACGCTTTCAAGCCAATCTGCCTATTGAGTTCTGGGAGGAATGTGTTCTTACTGGTGCTTATTTGATCAATCAGACACCCTTAAAGCAACTCGACGAGTGCGCACCTTTTGAGTTACTTCATGGATGTCCTCCAAATTACAAAGTTTTGAGAGTCTTCGGTTGTTTGTGCTTTGCCTCATACATTCCCAGATTCAGTGACAAGTTTGCTCTGCGAAGTCGCAGATGTTTGTTTCCTGGATATCCTGCCGAAAAGAAAGGTTATCCTCTTTTGATTTGGAAACCCGTACTTACTTCAACAGCTGCTAATTTTTATGAAGATCAGTTTCCTTGTAGTACCATACCGGAGAACCTCCCGACGCCTGCCACTTTACCAGTGCCACCGACCACCTCACCGCCGCCTAGTGCACCACCAACAGCCCCGCTGCCAGTCGACGTACCAGCCATCACACCGATTAATGTGACCGCGCGTGACTCACCAACCGCCTTCGATGTCCACGCGCCGCCAATCCCTGAGGTTCATGCGCCGCCAGTTGCTGAGGTCCTCACGTCATCGATTTCTGACGTCCAGCCACTAACTGCAGCGGTCCCTACTCCACCTACTTTGCCTCAGCCGCCATCTTCGTCGGTTCAGATTCCAGAGTCATCTACTTCGGCTAAGTTGCCTACTGTCCGACAGAGTAGTCGTCCTCGTCAACCTCCTCGTTATCTGTACGACTACGTATACTCTGTTGCGGATATTAATAACCCCCCACTGCTACGACCACACCTGCAACATCACATTCCTCAGGTGTTCTCTATCCTTTAACTAGTTTTGTAAATTGTAATAAATTTTCTAGTATGCATTCTAGATTTTTGGGTGCAGTGACTTCTAGTGCATATCCCACCACTCACTCTGAGGCTTCCCAGTATGCTCATTGGCGTGATACCATGGCTAATGAAATTATTGCACTTGAGCGTAATCAGACTTGGGCCTTGTTTTCACTACCTCTACATAAGACTGTCATTGGATGCAAATGGGTGTACCTACCAAGTTTAAGTCTGATGGTTCTATTGAGCATCACAAGGCTCATCTAGTGGTTCTTAGCAATCATCAGAAATAAGGTATTGACTATACTGAGACATTTGCTCATGTTGCAAAGATGAGTTCGGTTCGTCTGTTTCTATCTGTTCCAGCCACTCGTGGTTGGGAACTTCAACAGATGGATGTGCATAATGCTTTCTTCATGGTGATTTACATGAGGAAGTTTATATGCGCCCCAACCGTGCTATCCTGTGCATCCGGGTCAAGTTTTTCAGCTTCAAAAATCTCTTTATGGTGTTCGTCAGACTTCTCGTAATTGGTTTACAAAATTGGCTCAAGATTTGGTGCATTTGGTTTTGTTTAGAGTAAGGCTGATTACTCCTTATTTGTTTTTTCCGTGGTTCGATTTCCTTGCACGTCCTTGTCTATGTGGATGATTTGGTTATAGTTGGTAGTTCTTCGTTGCTCATCTCTGAATTCAAGAAATACTTGAGCTCTTGTTTTTATATGAAGTTTCTTGATACACTTAAGTATTTCTTGGGTATAGAGATTGCTAGAAGACTGGATGAGATGTTTCTCTTGCAAAGGAAATATGCCATGGATATTTTATCTGACATAGGCTTATCGGCTTCTAAACCGACTGACTTTTTCATAGAGCAACAACATGATCTTGAAAAGGTTGAATGACCTCTTTACGATGACCCTGAGCAGTATCAGCGACTGGTGGGACGCCTCATCTATCTCACTATCACACGACCTGAGCTTAGCTACTATGTTCATACGCTTGCACAGTTTATGAAGTATCCTTGTGTTCCTCACTTGCAAGGTGCCATGCGTGTTCTTCATTATCTGAAGAGCAATCCTTGTCAAGGTTTATTTATCTCTTCCCGTAGTTCATTACAGCTGACTGCTTATTGTGATTATGATTGGGCGGCCTATCCTATCACACGTCAATCATTATCTGGATACTTTGTGACCATTGGTGATTCTCCGATTTCATAGAAGACCAAGAAACAACCTACAGTTTCTCATTCTTCTGTGGAAGTGGAGTATCGTGCTATGAAAGTTGCATGCTGTGAATTGTTGTGGCTTAAGTATTTGCTTAAATACTTGGGTGGTGTGCAGTCTACTCCTATGCAACTGGTTTGTGATAGTCAGTCTGCTCCCCACATTGCGGCTTACCCAATATTCCATGAATGTACGAAGCATATTGAGGTTGATTGTCATTTCGTCCGTGATCTTGTACAGTCTGGTACTATTGTTACTCATCATATTCGCACGACTGATCAACTTGCAGATTTGTTTACGAACACTCTTGGGCGATAAATCAGTTTCATTCATTGCTTGACAAGCTGGCCATTTCTGATCTCCATGCTCCAACTTGAGGAGGAGTATTAAGGAATAGTAATATTACTTGTAATTATAATTAGATTATAATTCTTTTTCTAGTCTAGTATAGGTCTTTTGTACAAGTATATGATGTACCCCAGAGCATGAATATAAACACACAATTATTACCCCGTAAATTCTTCAGAATGCATTGAAAGAATAAAAAGTAAATTATGTGGATGAAAATAATCTAGAATTTGCCAAAAAGGAAAATGAACCAATATTTTAAAACTATCCCAAAAGTGAAAATGAGACAATATTTAAAAACTGGAGGGAGTACTTATAATCTTCAAGTTGGGCCTCTGTTTTCAGAGGGTGAAACTAAGGTCGTCATTACGTCTAGTTAGCAAACTTACCATATTCATATTTAATTATACAAAATTCATATAACTCTAAATTCGTTAGATAAAAATTAATATAATAAATTTATTTAACTATACATTTTATTATTTTACATAATAATTAAATTATATTTTATAATATTCAAGTAAATAAAATATATAAAATTTTGAATAGTCCTACGATTCTAAAATATAAAGATTTGAAAATAATAATTTTAAAATCAGTGAATTATTGTAAAAATTTATGGGCATTATTTTGTAAATAGTTATAATTAAAAAATTCAAATTAAATTAAAAATAGGAATCACGTACGCTATTATTCGAGTTTAAGTAAAAAATACTATGATATAATAAACTGTCGTGACACGTCAGATTGACGTTTAGTTTACGATACTTGCATTGGAAACAAAAAATGTAACTATCCCTATCATCAATACTATTCTATTTACGTCACAATGAAACCCTATTATAACCCGCCAAGTGACTCCTATTTTTGAGGATGACACTCTTTCCACACAAATCATGAAATATGCTAGTACGTGAGTTTTGATTTAAATACGGCAATACATGGTTTCTGATTTCGTTGGAGATTTTGAAACTAATTTATGAGGAATATTAAAAAGATTGAGTTGAAAAGGTGGATTGGATAGAAAGATCTACATCAAACACGTCAATTAAGAAAATGATATGCATTAATTGATACATTATAAAGTTTTCTAGGAATAAATATTTTATTCAATACTGATTCACTGAAATGAACAATATAAATTTCTATCTTTGATACTTAAATGTACAATCCTCGAGTTTAACGACACTGAGGGGAGACGGGGTCAAATTTTGGCATCGCTGCCGGGAATGTTAGTTTAAAGTTTTAAGTGTTAACTTGTATAACTTGTTAGTTGAGTAGTTAGTATTGTTCTTTTGCTTCTTGTTTTCCGGAATAGGTATTGCTTGAATTCTTGGTGCAAACCGAGAACCCTTGTACTACGATTTTGAACTTTGTGTATTTGCTTTGTTTGTTTTTATTGAAGAAAGCCAAAACAAATAGAATATGTGGGGGGAGAGTGTTCAACATTTGAGACTTTGTATGGTGTGTCATTACGATCATCCTACAGAGACGTGTTCTTGGTTGAGTGATTATGGGAGAGAGATAGAACTTGCTGTATTACAAGACCAACGGGAATGAGCATGGCAACCACACCTTGACTCACCCGGTTCGGTCATGGGATACACCCCCAAATCTGCATGTGAGGAAATACTTGGGGATTTGACCAATTTTGGTAAGACTAGCGACTCGCTCCAAAACCAAGTATTTGGCTGCATCAGAGATTTTGGAATTCAACTCTCCTTTAGTGTTGAGAAAGTTGGGGGGCAAGTGAGTTAGTTAATAGGGAAGGTGAGTCAAATAGTGGGGAGACTGAAGCTATTGGATGAGGAAGCTCCACCACCTTGTCCTTTGGATGAGTTGAGGAATGAGCAAGGGAGGGAGCACAACAAGGTGTCATTCGCGATCCTCAACCATTGTGAGGTTAGAACTTCTATTTTTTACACTATCAGTTTTATGCCCGAATGTGAAAAATTGTTGAAAAAATTATGTGATTCAAGACATGACTTTAAGCATAGATTGGTAGATCAAACTAATAGTCACCTCTCCTCTCTCATGGAAATTGACCTCTCTCCTAAGTGTAAAGATCCTGTCAAGTTTGTTATTCCTTGCACAATTCAAGAGACTTTGATTAAGGACACTATGGTGGATTTAGAGGCGCCCATTAATGTTATACGTTACTCTCTGTAGAGATAATTGAACTTGTCAAAACTGCATGCCACCGGGGGTGGTAGTCCAATTGGCCAATCACTCCACCATATACCCAAGAGATATCATGGAGGATGTGATGGTTCATGTGAATGGACTAACATTCCTGACTGATTTTTATGTCTTAGATATGAAAAATGAAAAGGATACCACCTCTATATTGTTATGGAGACCCTTCTTGAAAACTACTAAGGCTAAAGTGATCTGCATACTGGGAAGTTAACCTTAGAGTGGGGTAAATGCACTGTGGAATTTAATATGTATGAGAGTGTAAATTGCATTGTTGATGACTGACCCCCTCCAGTTTTTATTGATGCCCTTGCTGATATAGCGCAAGAGACTTTTGATAATGCTATAAATGTGGCTTTAGAGAATTATCTTTTGAATGATGTTCACTTTGATTCTAAGAATGTCAGCTTAATGGAGACTGTGGGGGGAGGATAATCCCCAAATTGAGACCCACATAATGGCCCTACCCAAGAACCTAGATGACTAGTAATACCCAAGCCAAACCTTCAATAGCGGAACCACCCGTAGTCGAACTTAAGCGTTTACCCGGAGATTTGAAGTATGCTTTCTTAGGCGAGGTTGAGACATTACTGATGATTATTTCTAGTAGGCTCAGTAGTGACCAAGGTTGATTAAGGTGCTTAGAAAATTCAAGGGAGCCATAGGTTGGACTTCATTTGACATCAAAGGTATAAGCCCTCAACTTGTATGCATCATATATTATTAGAGGAGGGTACAAAGCCTGTACGCCAACCTCAAAGGCGGTTAAACCCGCCAGTGATGGAAGTAGTTAAAGGTGAAGTCCTTATGCTACTTAAGGAGAGGGTGATATATCCTATCTCCGATAGTAAGTGAGTGAATCCCACTCAAGTGGTGTCCAAAAAATAATGGAGTGACCGTGGTATAGAACGAGGATGGGGATTTGGTTCCCACTCGTATTCAAAATGGGTGACGATTTTGTATTGATTATCATAGCTTAAATGCGATAACTTGAAAGGACCATTTTCCCTACCTTTCATCGACCAAATGCTTGAGAGGTTAGCCGGTTACTCTTACTATTGCTTCCTCGATTGCTATTCGGGATATTTCCAAATAGCCATCTATCCCGAGGACCAAGAGAAAACTACCTTTACACTCCCTTCGACACTTTTGCCTATAAGTGCATGCCTTTCAGTCTTTGAAATACTTCGGGTACCTTTCAGAGATGCATGGTTAGCATATTATCGGAGTTTATCAAGAATTTTGTTGAAGTCATTATGGATGATTTCACCATTCATGGAGATTCCTTCGACTCTTTCTTACTCAATCTATCACTTGTGCTAGAACCAACCTCGTTTTAAACTCTGAGAAATGCCACTTTATGGTAGAAAAGGGTATTTTTCTAGGTCATGTGGTGTCGGAGACTCAAGGTCTAGAGGTGGATAAGGCTGAAGTATACACAATCAAATCCTTACTCTACCCCACTAGTGTTAGAGACATTAAATCATTCTTAGATCAGGCTAGATTTTACCGGTGTTTCATTAAGGATTTCTCTAAGATTTCCTCTCCCTTATGAAAATTGTTGCAAACGGATGTTGAATTCATTGTTGATAATTAGGGTAGGAAAGCCTTTGATACCTTAAAAGAAATGCTTGTGACCGCTCCTATCATCCAATCACCAAATTGGTCCATTTCTTTTGAAATAATGTGTGATACAAGTGATTATTCTATAGGTGTGGTATTAAGCCAAAGGATTGGGAGGGTGCCACATGTCATATACTACGCGTCTGTAACTCTTAATGATGCATAGCACAATTACTCCATCACGAAGAAAGAGTTGTTGGCCCTAGTATTTTCTCTTGAGAAGTTCAAGCAATATTTGTAAGACACTAAGGTCATATTTTACGTGGATCATGCGGCTCTTTGCCACTCGATGACTAAGAAGGAAGCGAAACCTAAACTCATTAGGTGGATACTTCTTTTTGAGTGAGTTCGAACTTGAAATGAGAGATAAGAAGGGCAGTGAAACTGTAGTAGCCGACCATTTAAGTAGATTGACACCCCTTGAGAGCCTAGACCTCACCAAGGAGAAACCTAAGTTGGAACCCATTCGGGAAGAATTTACCGACGAACAATTGTTTGTGGTGACAACTAGCCAACCTTAGTATGCTGACATAGTGAACTACCTTTCCACGTGGAAGTTTCCTCCATCCTATGATAAAAAAATGATAGGTTGGTAAATGAGGCGAACGAGTATTTTTGGGATGATTCTTACTTATGGAAACATTGTTCTGATCAAGAGATTAAGAGGTGTATTTCTGAAGATGAGGTAGAACTTATCCTTAGACTTTGCCATTCCTCCGATGTTGGAAGACATTTCAGGTATAAGAGGACCGCTAAGAGAGTAGCAAAATGTGGCATTTATTGGCCCAACATGTTGAAACATACTCAAGATTTCATTCTAGCTTGTGATCAGTGCTAAAGGATGGGCAATATCTCATTCAAAAATGAGATGGCCCAAGTTCTCTCAATACCGGTTGAGATTTTTGATGTGCGGGGAATGGATTTCATGGGTCTTTTCCCTAGTCCGGTTTTAATTGTCATAGCCTAGTGGTGGTGGATTATATGTCCAAATGGGTCGAGGCCAAACCGGCAAGGAAAAATGACGTGGAAACAGTAATGAGTTTCCTTATATCCAACATCTTCTCACGGTTATGAGTATCCCAAACACCGATTAGTGATATAGGTACTTAGTTTTGTGACAAATTCATGGAAACCTATCATAAAAGATACAGAGTGACGCATAGGACATCCACTGCCTACCACTCACAGACAAAAGGCCAAGAAAAAATATCCAATCAAGAAATTAAGACCATCCTTGTAAAGATAGTAAACTCATCTGGAAGGATTGAAGTACTCGAGTGGATGATGCACTTTGGACCTACCGGACCACCACTACTGGAAAATAGGGTTATGGGCATCGGCATCTTTCCCTGGTGGAGAAAATACCAGTGCTGACAATGTTTGAGGCACCAATTTTTATCAAAATTTAATGAAACCGATGCCAGTGGCGCCATTCTCAGCACCAGATTTGTGTAACCACTGCTAAAACTAGTGCCTACAATGAAATTTAGGACCGGTAGGTAATGGAAGAAGTTAAATATACCGGTACTAGAAATGTATCCAAGTGAGTAATAGTAATTTTGGCGCATAAGATAATGGAGGGAAATAGGTAGCACCGGCATGAAGCAAGAAACTGGTGCCTTTTATTGAATTATTAGCACCGGTAACTATTATTCTGGTGCTATCATGTTAGGTCCCAAAAAAAGTGATTGGTTCTATGCATAAACTCCAGCATCGGTATGCTAAATTGGGAAAAGCTTTGTTGTAATCTCAATTACCCACCAAAAATGTGGTGGGAAATTATTAGCACCGGTGTTTAGGTATGAAACCGGTGCTGAAAGAGCATTTAAGGCACACCTACCAATATTCAATATTGGAGTGTAAAAAGTGAAACTTTTGGGAGAGAAGCTCATTAATGGTGTTTTATTGAGGTTTTTGACATTGAATGCTCACATGAAGACCCACAAAGGTTAGTTTTTATATTGTTTGGCATGTTATAAATGATGGAATATGGCACAAATGGTTTGTATGTACATATTTTATGTGTTTGATACTGTTCTTAATCCTTGTATTCATGGAAGATATGTGATTGTTTTGTGGATTTCTTTATGTCATTAATATTTTGTTTAGGAATGTGAAATTTTTGTATAAAGTTTAAAATGTTGTTATATGAGATGTACATATGGGTTCCCGAATCAATTTTTAGCGTTTAGAATATTGCGTACCTATGGTGAGTGTGTGGAAGTTTAACTGTGGTGCATTTGTTAATTTGTGCAATGGAGAGGTGTAAGCATTTTGTAGTGCAACGTTAGTTGTTTGAGCAAAGAATACGTTGATTTTGTGAAGGAGTTTTAAGATAACGCATTTGGTCGTGAGAAATGAGTGTTATGTCCTTGTCGTGATTGCAAGAATCGTACCCATAGTGGTGATAGAGACATCGTGAAAATTTACTTGGTTAGAAGAGAGTTTGAAAAAGATTATTTGGTTTGGACCTTTCACAGTGAGATGACACTGCCAGAGGTGGTTGTCGATAGCAGATGAGAGTGTTTCGGAGACTGAAATTTATATGACATGTGTGAGGAGTTTGTTAATGAATATATATGGGGCTCGAGGTTTTGTCTAATTTCTTAGGTGAGAAGGGCATGCCTTTATATCCCGGTTGCAATAAAAAGGATACGGTGATGTCATGTTTGATGAAGTTTTTTAATTTGAAAGGTGTTGGTAAATGGAGTGACACTAGCATGAACAAGTTGCTAAATTTCTTGAATGAGAAGCTTCCATTCGGTAACGGGATACTGGATAACCTCTATGAGGCGAAAGGAATTCTTTGTCTGATGGGATTGGAGTATGAAAAAATACATGTTTGTTCTAACGATTGTGTTTTATATAGGGGTGAATGGGAGAAGGAAGTGGCTTGTCCCATACTCCATGTGTCATGCTACAAGAAAAGGAGAAATGTGTTTGTCGATGGAGATGCTTTGGTAAAGTTAAGGAAACGGGTTCTGGCGAAGTGCATGTGGTATCTTCCCATTCTTCCGAGGCTGAAAAGGTTGTTCCAGAATGCCAATGATGCAATAATATGACGTGTTACAAGCAAAGGGGTTGTCCTCAAGATGATGTAATTCGTCATCCAGCTGATGCCAATCAGTGAAAGAGATTGGATAAGAGGTATCCGGAATTTGCTAGTGAGCCAAGGAACTTGAGGATGGCTTTGTGTACTGACAAAATGAACCCGTTTGGCAACATGTCATCTAGGCACTCTTCATGGCCGGTGATGCTTGCCATATACAACCTTCCGTTGTATTTGTATATGATGAGGAAATATGTGTTGATGTCTTTGTTGATTTCAGGCCCAAAGCAGCCCAAAAATGACATCAATACGTATTTAACACCTCTGATAGAAAATTTGAACTTTCTATGGTCCGGGGGTGTTGATATGTTTGATGGATTTAGTGGATTGATGTTCAATTTGAAGGAAATATTGTTTTGTACTATAAATAATTTTCCAGCAAACGGCAACCTTTCAGGTTATGTGGTGAAGGGGCACAAGGTGTGTCTCATGTGCGAAGAGTTCACAGATTACAACATCTGAAGAATAGCCGCAAAATAGTGTATTTGGGTCACCAAAAATTTCTCCCGATGAAGCATAAATTGTGTGATGACGCATCTCAGTTTGTTGGGAAGAGGGGAAGGGGAGGAGGTAAAAAAGAAACCAAGCCCATTGAAGGGGATTTTCATGCATAATAAGGTTAAGAAATTGAAATATGTTCTTGGGAAGAAGATGAAGAAAGTGGTGCAGCTGTTGAAGGTCCTTGGAAGAAGATGTTGGTTTTCTTTTATTTACCATACTTGGAGCATTTGGAGGTCCATCACTATTTTGATGTAATGTACATTGAGAAGAATGTGTGCAAAATTTTGATTGGTACGTTACTCAACATTCCTGGGAAGACGAAGGACAGGTTGAATGCACAGATGGATTTGCTGGAGCTTGGAATTTGGTAGAACCTAGGCCAAATGTGAGAGGAAAGAGAATGTACCTCCCTCCAACCCCGTACAATCTTTTAGCGGATGAGAGGAGATTGGTTTGCGAGTCCATAATGGAATGAAAGTACCATACGGATACTCTTCCAATGTTAAACGCTTTGTGAATGATGATTTGCATTTGAAAGCCTTGAAATCGCATGATTTTCATGTTCTGATGCAACAATTGTTGCCCTTTGCCATTCGTGGTGTTTTGGAGGAGGATGTGGGATTTAACGCTATGCAACTTTGTTTCTTCTTCAACTCCATTTGTCGTAAGAACATAAGCAGACAAGCGCTTAATATGTCAGAGCGAGAGAGGGTTGTCATGACATGTCAGTTGGAGAAGTACTTTTCTCCATCCTTCTTCGACATAATGGTTCACCTAGTCATTCATTTGGTTAGGGAAATTTGTCCATGCGGTTCTGTAGGGATGCATTGGATGTACCCTTTCAAGCGGCACATGGGTGTTTTCAAAGGTTACATTCACAACCATAGCCCTCGATGCAAGAATTGTGCAAAGGTACTCGACTGAGGAAATCATTGATTAATGAACTTCGAACTTAGTTGGTAAGCAATCAGTTAGATTACCTAACCAAGTGCACTTTGGTAGGAAGAGTGGGGTTCCACGCTCGAATGGCACACTCCATACACCCTTCTATGCTAAGTTGATAACAGCTCACATGTATGTTAAAAGGAATAGCAGTGAGACAACAATCTATGTTCAAGAGCACATGTCACTATTACAAGCACTGTATCTGGAATGGCCTTCGAACAAAATATAGCTGGAGCATTCTTCCACATTTTTGAATTGGTTTTACGATTGCTGCAATGTGGACGACATGCATAGCAAACTTCATGTCTTTCCAAGAAGGTGAAACTGCGTTGTTAGAAGGTACCAAGGGTATGGTATTATGGGTTTGCTTTTGCAACGGCTGAAAATGACATCAAGAGCACCACACAAAATAGTAGAGTTTCCATTGATTCTGAATCGATATAGTAGTCTAGCAAGAAAGAAAAAACCTATCTTAGCAGTCATGGCCTTTAGGGGGTGATTGAGGATATTTGGGAGTTAGATTATGTTGAGTTCAAAGTTGTGGCCTTCAAGTGTCGGTGGGTTGATAATGGTGCCAAGGTTGATACGGAAAAACCCATGGGTTTCACATTAGTGGACCTTACACGGGTTGCTTTCGAGAATGACAAGTTCATCTTAGCTGCTCAGGCACTTCAGGTTTATTTTGTCAGGGATCCAAAAAATGAGAAGTGGCATGTTGTCCTACATGGGAAGAAGTTCTATTTCGATGAGGATATTGACTAGCCTGTCCGAGAAGAGTCTTTTAAGTTTCCATATGTGTTTCCAAGTTTGGAAGATTTGGGGGAAGCTTCAGTAGGTAGACGGTCACATGGTAATGAATTGTGGGTTAGAGTGGGAAAATCATAGGGGGGCGATGTTTTCTTGAAAAGGAAAATATAGTGCATGTAATCACCGTAATTATTGTTATAATTTTGTGTACCGACCGCTGTCCTATGTTATCACCCAACCATGAATATTTTGATATTAAATTTTTAATTAAGGTTAACTTTGTAAGAAGTGTAGTGTTGTGTGTTTGCATATTTTTGGAAAGGCCGGGAAGGGGATTATTCAGCACCGATTTTACATTGCAAAACTGCTGCTGAGAAATAGAGGATGTGCTCTATTTCTAGTCTGGCACTGGTATTTTTAATTTTCAGCACCGACAATGGTACCAGTGCAGAGTACTTAGTTAAATTTAAATTCTTTAGCAAATGCTTGGTCAGTCATAGGCAAATGCTTGGTCAGTACGGGCACCAACTTTTTCATACACAACATCATTTTTTTGGACCGGTGTTGTGTACTTAAATAGTTGTTTTTGTGTCTGCTATTGGGTGAGGAAAAAGAGCGGAAAAAATTATGTAACGCAACCTTAGGTAACTGGTTGAAATTCAGATGGCACCGATTTCCTATACACAGCATTGGTTCTTGAACCGGTACTGTAAAGTTAGAATATTTTTATTACCTTTACTCTTGGGTTGGAATTTTTTATAATAATTGAAGTAAAGCAGCCACGGGCAGCTGTTCAGTTATATATGTGCACTAATTTTAATCATTTTACCGGTGCTAAAAATTACTGAATATTTAAAACACCTTACTCCGGCATAGCGAAATGGGGACCACCTCAGAAGTGCACAGACTTTGGATGAACAGCTGGTCGCTAGTTATTATTCATGTTTTTCATTGAAAATCCGTGAACTTTGTTTTCTTTAAATTTTCTTTAAAACAAGTGTTTCTCATTAAGATGACAACATATTATTATTATTCATCGAATCTACTTTCAAAAAGTATTTGTATTGAAATTAAAGTTGTAAGTGATATGATTTCCCTTCACTAAATCAACAATGCATTCCCAGATTTACCCTACAACATGTACCATCGCTTATTAATTTTGGCCAAAATTCATTCACACGCATAACATTCCTTAATTTATGAGATAATAACAAAATTCAAGTGTTTCAGACCAATGGGCAAGGTTTCCACCCACTTTTGGGCAACACTGCAACACTGCAATCTCCAATTCTGAGGGTGTTCCGCTCACCCCAACCATGTCTAAATCACTTTATTGTGATAATAGATTACCCAATTTCAATATGGAATCACCAATTTTGCATTTTGACAATTCCAAAATTCTTGGAGGGACCTAAGCTTAAAATGTAAAAACTTCACTCGTGGGTCCAAACGAAAATCCGATCTGATATGCTCGGACAATATCAAACCAGGACGTACATCCCATGGTCATATTAAAAACTAATTTAATATAATTTGGGAAAAACTAACGAATAATGCTTCTCGTTTACACTTCCTAGCTTCTAAGTAACAAAGAGTAAGATATTCTAGGACTTGTACTAGCGCTTTATTACATTTCATGAAAACATAGTTTTCTATTGAAACCATTATAATAACCCAAGAATTCCCAATTTGAGGTGAATGTAACAGGACAACGTAATGCAAAATTGGGCAATAGTGTAATTATTTAATAGTTAATAACGAACCATCAATGGCGATCCGGTTGATTCGCAAATTTTCCAAATGGGACAATCGATACTTTAATTGAATAATTTGAAGTTCAATTGATTATCCAAGATGATGGAAAAAACTTACCCCACTAATATGGGTTATATCATAATTCTCTAAAAAAATTATGAATTTCTTTTAGCACCGGTATGTTCTACTGGGAAAAAGGAGCTAACACAGACTAGGAATGGAAATTTGATTTTTTTTTCATGAAAAAAAAATTGTCGAGAAATTCAAATTCTCATGAAATTTAGTTTAGCACTGGTTTCCACACCGGTGCTAAGTCAATTTTTTTAAAAATTTCCCCCCAAAATGGTTGGGCTGAAATATTCAGCCCAAAATCACCGACTTGCATCAGCATTGCATACGCTTAAAAACCGGTGCTAAGATGATATAACCCCACCCCACTGAAGGTGTCATAGTTAAGAAGGCTTGAGCAGCTGCGTATGGATATTCCAGCATCGGTTTTAAAACCAGTTTTATACTTAGATTAAATTTTGAACAATTGCTCTCGGGTTAGGTAAAAATTATTCAACGCAGCCTTACGCAGCTGCGTGTTTATTTTCCAGCACCGATTTTTTTGGCAACGGTTCTTGGACCAATTCTATATACTTAAAATAAATTTTAGATATTGCTCTCGGGTAGTTTGTAAAAAATACATCCAGCCTTATGCAGCTGCTTAACCATGTTCAGCACCGGGTTCCTGGGCAACGTACGGGTGCTGATCACATGGGTATAAAAAGAGACTGATCACCTTCTTCCCAATAACCGTCTCATATTCTTCTTAACTCCCAAGCGTTCGATGGTTTCTCCACATTCTACGCCGTTCATTCTTCCACTAACCACCACACCTTTCCTTCTTCAAGCACCCATTATATAAGAACCCCAAAAAAACCCCATTTTGGTTTTGGAGATAAATTATTCGACAAATTTTGAACTCCTCAGGGGCAAAGTGAACTTGACAAGGGATCCGGCCAAAATCTTCAGAGGTACGTCGTCATTCCTTCAATTCAAGTAGTTGCCAAACCCTAACTTGCATGACATTGAGTGAAATTTGTATCACATACTATGTATTCGACGAAATGGTCCAATGAACCTTTTTCCATGTGAATTTTAGCTTTGGTTGTTTATGGGATGATTTTTAGCTATCATTTTGTTGACCACTTGATGTTTAAGTGTTGGGGGGGGAACATAAGTGAGATATCGCTTCGCTCTTGTGATGTTCAAGTGTGATGTTCAATGGTTTATTTGTTCTTAAATGTGTTTTGTTCAATGGTATGTTCAGTGGTATGTTGTTTGGTTACTTTGGTATGCTTATTATTGTGTATATTACTTAGGTTTATTGTGATGTTGATTCGTATGTTGTATTACAATGTTCATGGGTATGATTTATTGCAGCAATTTGATTAGTATGGTGATTGGGGTATAGTATTTGCGATGTTGTTGTCGTGTTACTATGGTGTTTGATGTTGCGATATTGGGATGTTGATCGTATTTTGAATCACATGTAGATGCCTCCAAAAATAAAAAAGTTGCCGGAAAGAGGAAGAGGGTTGGCCCTCCACCGAAGCAAAAAATGGTGGAAAAAGAAGAAATTAATTCCAAAAACATGAAAAAAGAGGTTCCACCAGTGGTGCCCCTCAACATACAATTTGAGGAAGATGAAACTGAACAAATGGGTGCTCCTGAGGGGGAAGTTCCCGAAGATAACAAGGGTGACAACGAGGACAACCCCCTTCGCAATCCAATGAATGATGACCTATCAAAGGCAGGAGACCGTAATGGGAAAGCGTTCGACAAATTTGAGATTGATAGTTGGTGCAGGGAACGGGGGACAGCTATATGCCAGTCGATGATGTTAGCCATGGAAAGGGACCATGTCCCTGTTGCCTTTGAGGATATCGAATGTACGTTAGTTTATGTAAAAAACTGGAGTGCTTGGACAACATATTGCAATTATGCTTTTCAAAGGCCGATCATATTCGGTACATGGATACACTGGCCCAACATGGTGAAGGATGTGAAGGAGCAAGCATGGAAGGACGTAAAAGTAACATCATATTTAATAATAGTTAGTTCATTAATGGCTACATATTAATAATTAGACCTCGTGAACATGAACCTGAATATTAATTCTGAGTAATGCTTGTCTATCGCATGCGAGTTTCAAGTTTGAAACAGAGTTGAATGAAGACCAATGGAAGAGATTGAGAAAGACTGTGGTTGGGAAGGTTGACGATGCACATCACAATTGGAATAGAAAGGTAGCAAACATGTATATATGATTTTTTCCGGATGGAAAATTGCCTAAATACAAGACGTGGGAAAAGTAAAAGTGGATGGATGAGGAGGAGGAGTAGAAGAAATTTGAGGAGCACAGAAGAATAGAGGACATGAAATAATTTATCCATACCTATATATTTTATCCACAATATTGTCTTCATAACAATTTATTTTCTTCTACTTTCAGAAGAAAAAAAATGAGCATTCATTGGAGAACAAGTATATCCACCACACCGGACCAAAGGGGAACCGTGTGATAAAGGAAAAGCTGGTGGAGCAGCTGAAGAAGAAAAAGAGGCTGAGGGACTAGGGATACACAGAAGAGGAGATTGAGGAAGAGATCAAAACAAAGGTTTTCAAACCGAACAGATCCATGTTCTACTTGGAGTCAAACAAAGGAAAATACAAGGAGTACACAACCCATGGGGTTAGGGCCATAACAGATGACATTGTA
>JAULKK010182887.1:0-16160 GCA_032355705.1 Rubia peregrina | reverse complement strand
AAATATGCGGTCAAAGTTGGGCTGTGAATAGTGACATAAAGTGAAGTGTGCAGTTTAACCTGGGACAGAGGGAGTACATATTTTAGCATAGGAGTATGTGCATGATTTCATGCGACTCTAAGGAATCTAACTTGACTCCAGTCAAAAGGATAATTTGATATGTTAGTGGGACATGTGATTATGGAATTTTGTATTCTGAAAAATAAGGCTCTCGTCTTCTTTGTTTGCGTGATTCTGATTGACCGGGTAATGCGGATGATTGTAAAAGCACAATGGTGATGCCCAGTTTTTATTGGTACGAATCTGGTGTATTGTTATAGCAAGAAACAAATTTAATCTATTTATAACCTGTTGAAGCTGAGTAACTTGCACTTGGAAAATGTTGTGCCCAACTATTGTGGATGAAATAAATGCTGGATGAATATGGAATTAAAGAAGGGCCTCTGAAGGGGTTATGTGACAGCAAAGGTGCAATTGGAATATAAAAAATATATTGAACAGTGCATATTGATATGAAGAATCCTTTTATTCAGGATTTTTTTTAAAGGAATAAAGTGGTTGTTGCCTATGTTCCAACATCTAAATAGTTTGCGGATATCTTCACATAACCCTTGGCACCGCAACATTTGAGCTCCTGGGACTACACCTAGGTGTGTGTCGGATTTGAGGTACTTATTCTCATAATAATATGTTTAGATTTATATTTTACTTTTGCATACAAATTTGGAGAAAAAATATAAATGAAAAATGAGAACAAAAAAATGTAAAAGAAGAAAATGAGAACAAAAAAAAAGTAAGTAGCTATGTTAAAAGTTGAACGAGTTTTCACATGAAGTGAGTTGACACTCGGGTGAGAAGGAGTAATGATGACTTTACTTTGAAATGAAAAGGTAAATTACGGCTATTGAAGTGAAAAGGTAAGAAGCTATTCTATTTGAAAATTTTCCATATCTCCATATGTTTCCTTCTATTTTCGCTACCATATTCCTTTGTTCTTGGCATTTTTTTTATTTTGGAAGTTTTGTCCAGAGAATATTGCTAAAAATTTTGGGATTTCTTGATCAAGATTTGATCAAGAGTTTCATTTTTGTTGAAACATAAAAACATTTTTACTTAAACTCATTCTCACGGCCTTTCCAGAGCTCGAAAAAAGCTACAATGGCCGATGGAAGAATTCAACATAGCTCAAACAGAGCAATGGTCCCCTTAAAAGGCAAAATAAAAAACCACACCCTCCGCTCATTATCAACTCCTTTAAACATAAAGTAACAGGTCTTGGTGCTTTTTAAAACTCTTCTTGTCTATCTTCAAGGTATGGAATTTAAGTGTGTGGATGACTGTCTGGAGTGGAAAAAAGGTTAATAGATTTTACACGGCCTAAAAATTTGAGGGGGAATGTATTAGATGTTGATATAGAGGGGTTGGTGACTAGGAGTATTTTGGATATTGAATATTTTCAAGACCACAATCCTAGGTTTCTTTTAGGGTATTTTCGATGCATGATGATGAATAATTCTTCATGGTTTACACTTATGCCTCTGGCCCTAATAAAGATCAGATTGAGGAGTTAAAGAATTCTATGGATGAGGTAATTAAGATGGTTAAATCCACAAACTTACTACAGTTGGTGTCCTATGATCCAATAGTAGCCAAAGAAGAATGAGAATCTAAGGGCATTGAGAACCCCTGTAATTGTTCTTTAAGATAGTGGAGATGGGGAAGTTGGGTATGTTCCAACACAAGAAACAGGGGAAGCATGTGTGGATGCTAAAGATATTGATGAGTCTGAGTATGGGAACGCGGATATTGGAATGGATTTTGAAGGCTGTAATTTTGATAATGAAGGAGGCAATACTCCAGTTCATGTGGAGGAGACTAAAGTAGAGGAGATAGGGGGAGATGAACCCATGGTTAAGAACGAATATGTTGGAATACAATATTTTACAGATGATATTGAATAGGCTTACCATGTTCCAACACAGGAGTTCCAGCTACAGGATCTGGCATATTCAAGTGATGAAGTTTTGGATGAGTTCATTCAGACAAGACTGGGAAGAGCTAAGAGGAAAGATACAACTCCAAAATCACCTCGGCCAGCAAAGAAGAGTAAGAATGAAACTCTTACGGTGAAAAAGAAGTTGGACCTACCACCACCCTCAGTAAGCAATGCTTTATCTTAAACCTTTTATGATGATGGATGTGAAGAAATATGGGAGCTGTTTTACCAAACGAAAAATCTTTATTGAGAGGATAGTGGACTTGGAAATATACAGAGAGTGTGGCTTTACTGATTTTGTGGAACATTTGGGCTTAAAATCTGCAGCCAAACTGTATGAAGATTAGAACAAAGATCTCTGCGAGTTTTATTTGAATTCAATGGTTGGGAACTAGGAGCATGATTACCCTTGGTGTGACGGGGCCTATGTGAGAGGCAAAGTGATCAAATTTTCTGCAAATCTAATTAGCAAGAATTTAGGGTTGATAGCTCTTAAATTTGAGAGGATTTTTTTCTTAGGAGCTTAGGGTCAGAGATGACCAAATTTTGGCTAAAGTATCAGGTGGATATCAAACTCAATGGCTAACTCAAGGATATTCTAATGCCTCTTTCTGATCTTCTAGGTATTTAAGTCAATATCATATGTTTGGAACTGCTGTATTCCATCTACAAATACTACTGCGTTAACTAGAGAGAAGTCAAAGATAATTTATTGTGTTGGAACAAAGAAGCCAGTAATTATGGGCTTGCTAATTGAAGAGAGTATTGTGAACAGTCTATCTCCCCTAAAGCTAGGCATGCACTAGTATATCCTAGTCTGATTTCTACATTAGTTTGGGGTGAAATGGTCAAGGCCAAGAATTATGATATGATAGTCATTCATGAGACACTGATTTCTAATAAAAAGACCTTTAATCTGAGGAAA
Source organism: Rubia peregrina (assembly GCA_032355705.1). Lineage (NCBI taxonomy): Eukaryota > Viridiplantae > Streptophyta > Magnoliopsida > Gentianales > Rubiaceae > Rubia > Rubia peregrina. The sequence goes on along the minus strand of JAULKK010182887.1, from coordinate 13,239 downwards.
GTCAAGGATCTTCCATTGAATCTCAAGGCTACCACTTCTGGAGTTAATGGGAAAAAAAAGTAAAGCTAACGGCCATTAATTCTATGTTGGGAGCTCTTGCCATTGGGGTGGCCACTTTAGGGGTAGAAAAGGCCAAATTGGAGGAGAAGAAGGCATAGTTAGAAGCTTCTCTTGAAGAGGATTGAAGGTTTTGTTATGTCTATGATCCAACATAAGCCAATCATGTATTTCTCGGGGAGCTGTTGCTATTGCCTTTGACATATTTTTGGTCCCAGGGGGGAATAAATTTAAAAAAATTATTTCGGTGCTATAATCTGAATATGGATTTTGGGTTTTGTTTTGGTTTTCTTATTAATTCGGATTCAGTGATTATTTTATGTCCCAACATTATGTTGAATCTAGATTTCTTAAGTCATCAGATGCTAGCAGTTTTAACTGTTTTTTATGCATATAATTTCAAAATGGTCGGGTCCATAAAATGATAAAGGGGGAGATTATAAAGTTACATTTGGTAAATTTATTATTATATTGGAATTTGGGAACTAATTTAGAAAATAAATCTTTTCCATGTTGGAACATACGGAAAGCTGGAGCTGAGAGGATTTAAGGAATTTAAATTTTGTGTGAATATTGAAATATGGAAGACTGAAGATTACACAATATATGTTCATGTGTGTGATTGAAGTATATCGAATTTATGGAAAATCCCTACTCATAAGGAATTGGATTTATGGAAAATCATTATGTTTACAGGATTTGGTTTGATAAGGAAAATCCCAACATTAATAGGATTTGATATATTTAGAAAGCATATTTGAAATTGAAATATTGTGCACACAAAGGTGGAGAATTTTAAATTGCTCGTGATCTATATATTGAAGTACATCACGGTTGTGTTATTCATGAACTTAATAGCAAAACTTGGAATCTGGGTTTTCTATCTTTCTCAAAATGCTGCAAAAACTAGAAATCATATGTTCCACCGTATCGCAGCCTGTTGATTAGTTCAGAAGTGTATAGCTTAATTTCTCGGGAGAAGAAAATCTAGCATCGATGAGTTTCAAGGACAGAGGGGTTTGATATAGTATAGTTGATCAGAATCCACACGTTATAATTAGAAAATATAAGTATAGTTGTATGATGTACTTTGTACTATGTCTTTCTGATTAGTGTATTTCTTCTTAATTGTGCTTGGCCCCACAGACATGGGTGAATTTCATTGAACTGGGTAATCAAGTCTCGTGTGTCAATCTTTTTTTATTGCATACTTGATTAAATTGGTTACGTTGAGACAAATGAGTATTTTTTAAGAAATTAAGTAAAACCAAATTTCATTAAGAAAACTTGCTATACCACTTAATATTTTCCCAAGAAGCTTACATCCACACGACGATATTTTGTTTTACTGGTTTTATAATAATGTGATGGTTTCATTTCCACTTGTAAACCTTCAAATGTAACTAGAGAACAAGGGGAGCTCAACACTATTTTAAGAATTGGTTAAATAAAAATATTTGCCGAGGTAATGCCGAACGACGTGTTCTGCTCATTTCATTTTCCTTTTCTCAATCTCTTGGTGGGTGGCTTATATTTTTGTTTTTTCTTTTTTCCCTTCATTTAATTTTCTTTTTCTCTCAAGATTTTTCATGAACAATTGAAAATGGGACCTTTTTTTCAGATGTATTAATGTGATTGTCTATGTCAAACAAGATTTTTTGGTGATCCTAGAATTTAAAATTTTATGATTTTCTTCTAATCTACTATCTAAGGATAGTATAGAAAAAATCTTAGTCAATGTTGTTTAATGAAAGGACCTTTTGGCTTTTTCGGCTTGAGGATTTTAACTATGGTAGTATAGAGGATTTTATACTACAATGTTTTAGCTATTGTAGTATAGAGGTCCATTTGAATGTTACAAGATTTGGTTTGATAAGGAATATCTCTACATTCAAGGGATTTGATATGCTTAGAAAGCATATTTGAAATTGACATATTGTGTACACAAAGGTGGAGAATTTCAAACTGCTTGTGGTCAATATATTGAAGGACGTCACGGTTGTGTTATTCATGAACATAATAGAAAAACTTGGAATTCAGGTTTTCTATCTTTCTCAAAATGCTGCAAAAACCAAAAATCATATGTTCCACCGTACCGCAACCTGTTGATTAGTTCAGGAGTGTATAGCTTAATTTCTTAGGAGGAGAAAATATAGCATCGACAAGGTTCAAGGTCAGAGGGCGTCTGATATAGTATACTTGATCAGAATCCACACGTTATAAGTATAGTTGTATGATGTACTTTGTACTATGTGTTTCTAATTAGTGGATTTCTTCTTAATTGTGCTTGGCCCCATAGACATGGGTGAATTTCACTGAACTGGGTAACCAAGTCTCATGTGTCAATATTTTTCTTTATTTCATACTTGATTAAATTGGTTACGTTGGGACAAATGAGTATTTATTAAGAAATTAAGTAAAACCAAATTTCATTAAGAAAATTTGCTATACCACTTAATAGTTCTCCAAGAAGCTACATCCACACGACGATAGTTTGTTTTACTGGTTTTATAATAATTTGATGTTTTCATTTCCACCTGTAAACCTTCAGATGTAACTAGAGAACTAGGGGAGCTCAAAACTACTTTAAGAAATTTTTACATAAATATTTTTGGTGAGGTATGGCGAACGACGTGTCCTGCTCATTTCATTTTTCCTTTTCTTTATCTCTTAGTGGGAGGTTTTTATTTCAGTTATTTATTTTTTCCCTTCATTTAATTTTCTTTTTCTGTCAAGATTTTTCATGAACAATTGAAAATGGGACTTTTTTGTCGGAAGTATTAATGTGATTGTCTAGGTCAAACAAGATTTTTTTGGTGATCCTAGAAGTAAAAAAATGAAAGGACCTTTAGTCTTCTAATCTACTATCCAAGGATAGTTTAGAATAAATCTTAGTCAAGGTTGTTTAATCAAAGGATCTTTTGGCTTTTTCGGCTTGAGGATTTTAACTATTGTAGTGCAGAGGTCCATTTGAATGTTTCAACTTGCGAGGTCGTTAACTCGCTCAAACATGTCTTTAGACCATTTACTTGGGATCATAAAGGTTCAGAATATAGACAATTCCTGAACAGATAATTAATCTAATACACTTACATAAAAAATATTTTGACTACCAAAATTGACTAGATTAACTCTTCTGTTAAAGTTAAAGGAGTTTATGGGTTAATTAGAGAGTGACCCAGTATTTTGTAAAGGTTCTTTATTTTTATTTATTTTAGGGAGTCCTTTTTTTAGGAAGTGAAAATTTGGTTTTACCATTTTAACTTATTTATTAAATATGTGTTCCAACACAACCTATATAACCAAGCATGTAATGAAAATAACACAACACACAAGACTTGGTATGCAGTTCGGTGAAATCCACCTACATCTACGGAGCCTGGCCCAGTTACGAATGAATCCACTAATCAGAAAGATACAGTGCAAAGTACATCATACAGTTATAGGTATCGTCTAATTATTAATGTGTTAATTCTACAAGCTCCCCTTAATAGCGATCCTCCTTGATCAGACTCCCCCTGACCTCGAAACTCGTCGACGCCGAATATCCTCCTCTTGAGGAATTAAGGTATATAATTATGAATAATCAATAGGTCACTATATGTTGGAACATATGTATGTTGGCTCTTGCAGTACACTCGAAAAGGGGGAAAATCGAGTGCAGGTTATCTCAATGAAATTCGTGAATAATGCAGTCATGATGTCCACTATAAATAGTCCATTAAGCAGATCAAAATTCTCCATGATTATCTCCATAATATTCCAATTCCTTATATCCTTTTGAAGCATATCCAAATCCCATAATTAAAGGAATTTTCCTTTTCTCAAATTTCCCATAGTATTTTGTAAATTCAATTCCACAATTATAGAGATTTTCTATCAATCCATTATGCTTCATATACGTCTGAATCCATATTGTATAATTTCCAAACTTGCTTAAATCAATACCACACAATATTTTGTCATCGATCAAGCCTTCATCTTTCTGTATTTTCCAACATGGTAAATTTTTCTTGGGTAAAAGTTGTAGTGTTGGTAGAAAGCATCCAACAATTTACTTCCACCTGATAAAGGACAAAGAATATAAACAGGATTTTTGAGAGCATCTAGTTACTAGCCACACAGTCTTAATACAACCAAATATCTCAACCAAGATCGGGTCATCTGTGAGACCTCCATCTCCTCTGAAAACCTTCATCCAAACTCAAGAGTTTCCAAAACCAATAGCCTATTAATTTTTCCAGCCGATAAATTAATTATCTTGGCCCTCATAAACAACCTATCACACCAGCCATCAGATTTGAATATACCTCATTGACCAGTTTATTATTGTAGTACTGATACATTGTAGCTACAGTCTTCATACCAATCAGCTCTAAAAAATAAGAAAATCCACTGGGTCTGTATGCAGCCAAGTTTATTGGTCTTTCAGGAATAATTTTTCTCCACCCAGATATCTTACTCATCTCCTCACAATCATCATCAAAATAGATATCAAAATTATCATCACCTACAGAAGGTGGAGGTAGCACTTCTTCTTATTGGGTCATGAGCATAAGCTTCCTTCTTGCTCTTCTTGGTAGGTTGAGATAACCCAGGTGCTTGCTCCTTCCTCTTTTCCTTCTTCAATATGTTCCAGATGAAATTATCCAAGACCTCATCACTAGAGTAGGTCATATTATGTTCCAGTGTTGGAACATTATCTAACTGCTCCGTCTCTGTATCACCATTCTCTGCTTCTTCTATTGCCTCCTCTTGTGTTCCAACACCCTCAGCTTCCTCTTAAGTGGGGTCATCTCCCGCTATATTTTTTTCTCTGAATCTTCCACATCATCATAAGAAGAACCTCCATAATCATTATCGAACTGATGATCCTGACCATCCATATCAGTGTCAACAAAACCAAGATCAGCCTCCTCAACCACCATGATATCATCATGTATACCTACTTCATGGTATGTTGGAACATACCAAGTACTATATTCTTCCTCACTATTAGACAATACTATCACTTGGGGTATCAGTGCCTTAAACTCCTCTTTTCTCTGGGCAGCACTAACGTCATGAGGAACAATTTTCTTATTACCTGTGGATTTAACCACTTCCAATACCTCAACATCATAATATTCTACCTCCTTAATACAAACACTAATATTACATCCTTAATACAAACACTACTGGGAACAGTGACAGTGATATAGAAAGTGAAATATTCTTGTCATCAGTTTTCATGAAACTTCCCTAAATTAATCTAGGATTTCACCTATCTATATTCTCAATATTATCAAACTCCCTGGTCACTAGTTTATGCATATTGACATCAAACATGTTCCCCTTAATATTTCTAACCCAGTCAAATCTATGTACAAGTTATTCATTCTATGCTAATACAAATATTCTAACACAGACTTGAACTCCATTCCATTAACCTTAATCATAGGTGCACTAGAAGGGTCAGGGTTTGTTACCTTTGTCCTGTAGGGGAAATCATGGGATATTGAGCCAAACTTTGAGATAGTTCTGTGCAGACGTCACAATAGCAATGCATGGATTTTCATGGGGGGAAATCGGCCATTGATCCTGTTTGAGGTTGAGATATATTTCGGAAAGAATATTTTGGAGGGGTAGACTAAGCGTTGCACCACTACTCAAACTATATAGAATGTGATCATCTCTATTGGACTAAATAATCTCTAGTGTATCGATAAGAATTTCTTACAAAATTTTAAATTTTTTGCTAAAAGCAAGATTATGTTGGCCGAAAATATAGGGAAGAAGAAGATATGGTAAAAGAATTTGAAATAAGGTTAATTTTCCCCCTCTTTCTCCATTAACTGTGCATGCTTTTTCCCCCATTCCCTGGGAAAATATAATTATTTTTTTCACTTGTCAACTCAAGCCATAATTCCTTGAACTTCCAACATATCTTCACACATTCTTCTTTTTTCTATTTTCTTCTTCTTTTTTGTGTTTTTATGAATTTATATATACAAAATTGAAGACACCAAAATTTTTAAAAATCTGCATGGAGGCTAGATAGAGAAATACCTCAAACTCGATAGACACCAAAGTGTTGTATGAGAAGTTCAAAAGTTGAAGTGTCCAATGGCTTGGTGAATATATTTGCATACTGCTCACATGTTGGAACATAGAAAACCACTACTTCCTTTCTTTCAACGAGATCTCTAATAAAATGGTGTTCGATATCAATATGTTTTGTTGGTGAGTGCTGAACGTTATATTTAGAGATATCAATTGCACTTCTATTGTCACACAAAATCTTCAAAACCCCTTGATGAATTCCATAATCATTCAGCATTTGTTTCATCCATAATAATTGTCCACACCAGCTTCCTGCAGCAAGATATTCAGCTTCAGCAGATGATAAGGAAATTGAATTTCGCTTCTTACTGTACCAAGAGTCCAAATTTGGGCCAATAAAGAAACTACCACCGGTAGTACTTTTGCGATCATATGCATTACCAGCCTAATTAGAATCACTGTAGCCAATCAGACCCGAATCCTAATTCTTAGAATACCAGATTCCATAATCAGAAGTCCCATAATCGAATAACCCTTTCTACTGAAGTTAAATGAGATTCCATTGGATCAGCCTGTAATCTTGCACACACACCTATGCTTAAACATATATCTGGTCGACTAACTGTGAGATGTAGAAGGCTCCTAATCATACTCATGTACAATTTCTCATCAACTGCGATACCTTTCTCATTCTTCACCAATTTTTTCGTAGCCACCATTGGAGTTCGTATAGATCGAGAACTACTAAATTAGAATCTCTTCACCATATTCAAGGCATACTTGCTCTGACTTATGAACAACCTATTATTTTTCTACTTCACCTGAATTCCTAGAAAATATGTGAGTTCTCCAACTATACTCATCTCAAACTCGGCATGCATCAGAGATACAAAATCATGTACCATAGATGATGAAGTAGAGTAAAACACAATATCATCCACATAAATTTGAACAATCAAAATATTTGAGGATTTATTAAGCACAAATAAAGTGGGATCTACTCCAAACTTTGAGATTGTTCAGCAAACGGCACAATAGCATTGATTGGATTTTCTTAATGATTTTTTCGGCCATTGATCTTGTTTGAGGTTGAGATATATTTCGACAAGAAGATATTGGAGGGGTAGACTAAGTGTTGCACCACTATTCAAACTCTGTAGACTGTGATGATCTCTATTGGACTAAATAATCTCTAGTGTATCGGAAGGAATTTCTTCAAAAATTTGAATAAAATTGCTAAAATCAAGATTATGTTGGCCGAAAATAAAGGGAAGAAGAAGATATGGTAAAGAAATTTAAAATAATGCTAATTTTTCCCTCTCTTTCCCCATTAAATGTGCATGTTTTTTTCCCTTTCCAAGGGAAAATATGATTATTTTTTTCCACTTGTCAACTCAAGCCATAACTCCTTGAATTTCCAACATATCTCCACACATTCTTTTTTTGTTCTCCTTTTTTTCTTTTTTGTGTTTTTCTTAATTTATATACACAAAATAAAGATTAAAAAATCTGCACGGAGGCTAGATAGAGAAATACCTCAAACTCGATGGACACCTAAGTGTTGTCTTATAAGTTCAAAAGTCGCAGTGTCCAATGTCTTGGTGAATATATTTGCACACTGCTCACATGATTGAACATAGGAAACCACTACTTTCTTTCTTTCAACCTGATATCGAAAAAAATGGTGTATGATTTCAATATGTTTTGTTCATGAGTACTGAACAGGATTTTTAGATATGTCAATTGCATTTTTGTTGTCACACAAAATCTTTAGAGGCCCAGTTGAATTCCATAATCATTCAGCATTTGTTTCATCCATAATAATTGTGCACAACAGCTTCCAGCATCAAGATATTCAGTTTCAGTAGACGATATGGAGATTGAATTGTGTTTCTTACTGTACGAAGAGACCAAATTCGTGTCAATAAGGAAACTACCACCTATAGTACTTTTGTGATCATCTGCATTACCAGCCCAATTAGAATCATTGTAGCCAATCAGACCCAAATCCTGATACTTAGAATACCAAATTCCATAATCAGAAGTCTCACTAACATATCGAATAACCCTTTATACTACACTTAAATGAGATTCCTTTGGATCAGCCTGTAATCTTGCACACACACCTAAGCTGAAACATATATCTGGTCGACTAACTGAAGATATAGAAGGCTCCCATCAACTGAAATACCTTTCTCATTCTTCACCAATTTTTTTTAGCCACCATTGGAGTTCGTACAGATCAATAACTACTAAGTCCGAATCTCTTCACCAGATTCAAGATATACTTACTCTAACTTATGAACAACCCATTTTTTTCTGCTTCACCTGAAGTCCTAGAAAGCATGCTCATCTCAAACTTGGCATGCATCAGAGATACAAAATCACATACCACAGATGATGAAGTAAAGCTAAACACAATAGCATCCACATAAATTTGAACAATCAAAATCTCTAAGGATTTATTGAGCACAAATAAAGTGTGATCTACTCCCCCTCGGCGATAACCTTTCTTAAATAGAAAGTTAATCAGTTGCTCATACCATACTTTAGGTGCCTATTTCAGACCATCTAGTGCCTTCTTAAGTTGATGCACGTGATGTGGGAAGTGAGGATCTCAAATATTTTAGGTTGTTCTACATGCTCCTCTTCATTGACCACTATATTAAAAAATTGACATCAATCTGATACTATGTAAAATTCATAGTACAGGTGACAAGTAAGATTTGAATAGATTCTAACCTGGAAACTAGCACAAATATCTCATCAAAATAAATTCCTTCAACCTGTGTACAGTCTTGAACAACCAGTTTTAATTTATTACAAGTAATCTGACCATCAGCATCATATTTGTTCTTGAAGATCCACTTTGTGCCAATAATATTTACACCTCCTAGACGAGGAGTGAGGTACCATACATCATTGCGTTCAAATTGACCAAGTTCTTCTTGTATTGCTGCAATCAAATATTCGTCAAGTAGATCTTCCTTGTAGTTCTTTGGTTCAATAAGAGAGATAAAGCATTGCAGTCCAGCAAGTTCTCTGTAGTTAACCCGAGGGATTAAGCGAGTTCTCCTTAAGGAATGTTCAAGCACCTCCTGTTTCGGAACATGCAGTGTTGCAGTAGGATAGGATCTTCCAACCTACTCGACTTCTTCAGGTTCATCGGGACTACCTGTCTTTTCAGATGTTCCAACAAGGTTCGGCTGATCAAGCTGACAATTTTGTGTCGGACTATTCTATGTTGGAACATAAACCAGATCTGGGTCATCTTTTCTTCTGCATGGTGCCTATTTGTAATCTGAATCATCCACAACATCGTTTATGGATTCCTTAAGAGCTTTTGTTCGAAGATTGTACACCCAATAGGCACGCCTATTTACAAAATATCCAAGGAGAATGTCATCATCACTTTGCCTATGAAACTTAGCTAATAGTTCCCTATCTCTAATAATATAGCACTTGTTTCCCAAAACATGAAAATATGAGACGTTTGGATTCCTCACTTTCAAATCTCGCATAAATTTTTAATGGTGAATGGAAGAAGATATATTTGATATATAGTATAGCAAGATGTTTTAATGTCTTCTACCCACCATTTTTCTGTATTTATTTCTCAGGAAGCATGACTCGATCAATTTCCTGAAGAGTTCTATTCTTTTTCTCGACGATGCAATTTTTCTGGGGGTGATTGGTGCAAAGAATTCATGATGAATGCCAATTTTATCAAAGAAATCGCTGAACTGAGAAACTTTAAATTCCCTGCCTTGATCACTTCGAATTTAGACAATCTTTCCTCATTGACTTTCATTCTCTGTCTTCAATTTTATCACCAAACTTCTTGTTGGCATGGTCTGCACACAATTCCATTTTGGTTTTAAGTATAGGCATACCTCGTACTGCTTTCAGGTTGGCAATTTTCACCAATATTTTGCAGTTGATATGACCAATTTTTTGTGCCACGAGGTTCCTTCATCTTGCTTTGAATTCAGATAATTCATTTCTTGTTCTAGCAGTTAACAGTTGTCTGATGATCGAATTCCTGAGATAACTTCATCTTCACCATGTTTGACTATACATTTGTCTTTCTTGAATTCAACTGTCATATTGTCATCATATAGTTGACTGATACTCAATAGATTTTCCTTTAGGTCTTCAACGAGCAAAACACTAGTAAATATAAGGAATCTTTCAATGTGAAATTCTCCCTTTCCAACCACTCGACTCTTTTTTCCATCACCAAAAGTGACAAACCCACCATCATATGGTTTGATTTTGGTCCAAAATTTATGGGTTCTTGTCATGTGTCGAGAGCACCCACTTTCTGATCATCCTTGACCGTTGGACCTCGTCGATGTTGGAACATGCAGATAGTTGTCGTCCAATCATAATGACTCTGAGTAATCCGAGGCATTATTCCTCAGTATGGCCTTGTATATGCAGTAGCTACAGGTGATATTTTCGTTGATGTGTCTTGATTACGTTTCTCTTCATCTCTTGTATCTCTGTCTTGAAATCTATTGTGTTTCCTGAAGGATTGTCATAACCAATTCCTTGTCGATCTCAAAATTTATTTTCCATGGTCATAATATCATCAAGTTTTGCTTTACCAGTGTTTAACTTGGTAATTGCTGCTTTGGCTATCTCAGCTCTCTCAATTGCTGAGCTTAGACTCAATTTCAATTCTTCGATCTCTTTTCTTAGTTCATCAGCCAGAACTAACTATTCCTTCTCCGTCTCAGCCAATTTATTTTCTCCATCTTCAAGTATTTGTTTGTATCAACAACTGTTAGTCACATTTCATACATATTTTCTTATGCAATGTAGATTTCTTCATTACTCACAATTTGGCCTTCATCATCACTAGAGGTATCGTCAGAGCCCGTGTTGGAACATGCAGTCTTATCATTTTTGGACATATTGGAACATATATCATCAACATCTAATCCATCGTGAACTTTTCCTCCAAATGCAACATAATTGGTTGTAAGTTCCTCTGCATCTTTCTCATTTTCTTCATCCTCACTCCATGAGGTGACATATAACCTCATTTGCTTCTTTCGAGTGTTAGCACTGTCAGTCTGGATGTGTTCAAATCCTTCACATTCTCTACATTGAATTCTTCTTGGTTTCATTACTTCACCACCTTGATTTCCTTGTTCCATGTATGTTCTACGATTATTTCCAATGTTTTGTGCCCTTGGTTTGTTGCCGCCAGTTATGTCTTGTAATTTTTTGTTCACCACCTTCTTCAGCATTCTTGAGAAATTCTTAGTGATGAGATCCAGTTCCTCAATACCATCATCACTATCAGACTCGTAGTTGTCCCATGATGATGGTGGCTTAAAGGTAAACTCCTGCTAAGCTTTCTTTGCAGGCTGTTTCATTGTTATCTCATACGTTTGTAGCGATCTGATTAGGTCATTCAAAGTCATGGTGGCTGGCTTCCTCTATTGTTGCAACTATCATTGCAAATCTTTTGGGTAGTGATCTCAAAGTTTTTTCACCAATTTTGATTCCTTATAAAAATTTATGAGTTGATATGCTATATTGGAGATATCTCTGAGTTTCCCATTAAATGTAATAATAGTTTCATCCTCATCCATCTTCAGTTCTTCAAACTTTTTAGCAAATATATGTAGTTATGATTCACATACTCGACTTGTTCCTTCAGGTATAGTCTGTAAAATATCTCAATCTTTCTTTGCCAAATGATGTGTAGATATAAGTTTAAATTGGTCTTCATCCACCGCGGCGAATATAGCATTCAACGACTTCGAGCTTACCAATGAAACCTTCACTTCATCTGGGGTCCAAATTGACTCCTCTTTAATTTTTTTCTTCATCGTTTGATTCCCCTTCTTTTTCATTGAGCTAGATTCAACATCCTCTATTGGATGGCTCCATTCGATTCCAATGAGTTGATAAATACTCTCATGCTTGCCTTCAAATAATTGCACTTGGTTCCTCCCAGCAGTGGTGGATGAGACACCGAAACTCCTTCTTTGGTCGCCAAGGTAAAACCGGATGACACTTTCCTTGACACAACCAAGGTAGAAATAAGTAACCTTGCTCTGATACCAAATGAAATTTTAGTTTTACCATTTTATCTTCTTTATTATATCTGTATTCCAACATAACCTATCCAACCAAGCATGTAATCAAAGTAACACAAGAACACACAAGATTTAGTTACACAATTCGAAAGAATCCACCTACATCTGGCGGGCCTGACCCAGTTTGGAATGAATCCACTAATAAAAAAGATACAGTACAAACTACATCATACAATTATACTTATCTTCTAATTATTAACGTGTGAATTCCGCAAGATCCCCTTGCTACCGATCCACCTTGATCACACTCCCTCTGAACTCAAAATTAGTCGGCGCCGGATCTCCTCTTCCCGAGGAATTAATGTATGTGATTCTGAATTAATCAACATACCACGGTATGTTGGAACATATGTACGATAGCTCTCGCAGTACTCTCAGAAACATAGAAAATCTTATTACAGATTTTCTCAATGAAATTCTTCAGTAATACAATCGTGATGTCCACTATAAATAGTCCATTGAGCTGATAGAAATTCTCCATGATTATCTCCCTAGTATTCACATTCCATAGCTGCTTCTGAAACGTATCCACATCCCATAAATAAAGGAATTTGACTTATATTAAATATCTCATAATATTCTATAAATCAAATTCAACAATTATAGGGATTTCCCATAAATCCATTATGCTTCATATACGTCTAAATCAATATTGCATAATCTCCAAACTTCCACAAATCAATACAACGCAATATTCTGTCATCGATCAAGCATTCAACTTTCCATATGTTCTATCATGGAAAGTTTTTCTTTCCCAACTTAGTTCACAAATGTCAACAAAATTATTAATGCAAACCATATAACTTTATAGTAAGGAAACTATACTTAAAGTCTGTGTGATTGATGTATCTCTCAAAAATACAAAAACTGATACTGCATATTTTGACCGGTTTGGGCCCCAGTACTTACCTCAGTCAATGGATTCAGCTCGGTAATTTTGAGTCGAGTTTCCTGGGCAATTCCATTGTAAAAGACAATTATATATCATGTCAGAAACTACCACACGAATTGTAAATTTAAATGT
>JAULKK010182780.1:0-16160 GCA_032355705.1 Rubia peregrina | reverse complement strand
AAATGCTATAAATACCACAAAAATATCTGGATTTTCATTTTCATTTTTTTGCATCCGATCGAGAATCACCTCCATCGATCGGAAACCGCCACCTGACGCCAGCAACCACCATTGGACACCGGAATCTCGCAGTTTTTCATCGAATTTTTGCCGATATGCAGGTTTTCGCTGGTGTCCGCCAGATTTCCACCACGCCCGCCTCCGTTTCCCATTGCAAAACCGCCGATCTCCGCAGTCAGTTCTTCTCCTCCGGCGCTACGATCGAAAAGCTCACGGCGGCGATCGATGAGCTAACGGTGGAGATTCCGGCGCTGCGATCGACGAGTTCCCAGCGGAGGTTGCAAGTTTACAATTCCAGCGAGATCATGAAGGTCGCAACTAATTACAATTCAAGCAATTCTAGTGAAGATAGTGAAGGTCACGATCGTGAAGGTCTGCGATTGACTTTACAATTCTAGTGGCGATTAATTGTAAAGGTGTGGGTCAGACTAATTACTGCGTCGGTGGTTGATTGCTGGCGATGGTGGAGCCAGGGTGAAGACGACGACGGAGGAGCTGGCGGAGGAAAGGCGAAGGCGCTCGTGATATCCACACGCGCCATTGAGGAAAAAGGTCGCGCGTGTTGACACTCGCTGGCGATGGTGGAGCCAGGGTGAAGACGATGACGGAGGAGCTGGCGGAGGAAAGACGAAGGCGCTCGTGATATCCACACGCGCCATTGAGGAAAAAGGTCGCGCGTGTTGACACTCGCCGGCGATGGCAGACAGAGGTGAGGTCGGGCTGTGGCGATCATGCGGCGGCGGAATTTCTGCTCGTGAGAGGTGAGGTTTAATTTTTTGTTTTGTTTTTTTAAGGATATATATTGATGTTTTTTACTGAGCTCATGATAATTAAATGTTCTATGGTCTAGTGGTTAGTGCTTTGTGCTTGATGTTAGAGGTCTTGGGTTGAATCCCACCAGAACATTTATTTTGAAGAATTTATGTTCATGAGTTACATGTTGAGGTTTAATATTTATTTGACTGAATTTACTATCAGTAAAGGTTGTTTGGTCCAGTGATTAGCACTCTTGCTTTTGAGGTTGAGGTCTTGAGTTTTAATCTCTGTGTAACCTTTATTTTGAAGATTTTATGTTCTTTATGTATATGCTGAGATTTAATATTATTTGACTGAGTGTATGTTCAATAAGAGTCTTTGCTATAGTGGTTATTGCTCTATGCTTTGATTTTAGTGATTTGGGTTCAAATCCCACCACCGGGTTCTTTTTTTGAAGAATTTTTATTCTTGAGTTACTGTAACTTTTTGCTGATGTTTCTAGCTTTTTCCCTCTTATGTTGATGTTTTTCAATATTCGTGTGAAGTTTAATTGATATGGGTTGATGTTTTGTCCTTTTTTGGTTCATATGGATTGATATTTGCATTGTTTTTATTTTTCCATATTGATGATTTTCATTTTTCTGATGAAGTTTTGGTAATAGAGGTTGATGTTTGTAGTGTTATTTTTTTGATGCTGATGTTTTTCATTTTTAGAATGAGTTTTAGGTATTAGGAGTTGATGTTTGTAGCTTTTTGGTGATATGGGTTGATATTTGTAGTTTTTTTAAAAACAATTGTTGGCGTTTTATGGTTTTTTGAGTGAATAATTTATACTCTTAAGGTACCGTAGTTTTTTTTGTTGATGTTTTTATTTTTTATTTCTCATGTTGATGTTTAATTTTCTGGATGAGTTTTTGCTGATATGAGTCGACTTTTTGTAGTTTTTTTGGTTATATGATTTGATATTTTTTTTACTTTTTTTCCTCTCAAGTTGATATTTTTCATTTTTTTGGTGAGTTTTATGTGATACGAGTTGATGTTTGTAGTTTTGGGTGAAATAGGTTGTTTTTTGTAGTATTTTTTACTTATGTTGACGTTTTTTATTTTCTGGTTGAAGTTTAGGTGATAGGAATTGATGATTTTAGTTTTTGGTTGATATTAGTTGATTTTTGTAGTTTCTATTAAAAATAAAATAATTGAAGATTTGTTGATGTTTTTATGATTTTTAGTTGATGTTTTGTTAGTTGTAGTTGACGTTTTTTCAATTTCTTGTCAATTTTTATTTTATTTGTTTTTTAATATATTTTTAGCTCCAATTTTTTAGTTGATTTTTTTAAAATTTTCGTTGATGTTTTGCTATTTTTTGCTGATGCTTATAATTTTCAGTTCGATGATCGTATTATTTTTTTCATTTTAAAAATATTTTAAAATATTTTTTGGATTTTTTTGCAGATTGCAGATGGAGGAAAAATGATGGGGAAAATATTGGACTAAAAGAACCCTAAAAAAATATTAGCGATAATCCCTGTAAAATTATTAGAGATGGGTCTCTGTAAAATTATTAGAGATAGGTCCATGGAGCTTAGAATATAACTAGAATTACATAAAGATCACTGCCTAAAGTTTAAGCTGCATCACAGGAGTCTATCTCTAAAAAATTAACCCAATATTTGTTGATATATAATAATTAATTATTTTATCTTTAAACTAAAATAATATATATGTATTTTATGTAGAAAAAAATAAACTGTTGTATAGATAGAGTCTGTCTCTTTAAAAATAGTATTTTCATAAATTATACTCCAAGGTTTAAAATGAAAATTATAAGAAATAAAGACCAAGGTTTAAAATGTAAATTAGAAGAAATACAGATAAAATTTTCAAGTTGCATTGATCGGGTCATAAACTTATAGTTGCATACTAAAATTTAACATTGCAACTAAAACTTTTTACCTTTATATAATTCTAATGCAACCTCATATTTTCATATTCCTTTGAAAAATCAGTTTTTTCTAAGACTTCACCCTATAAAAATACCTTTTTAATAAAAATATAGTGATAAGAATATGAAATATACGTTGATAATGAATCAGTAATTATTAAATTAAAGTTATAAACTTATGTGCATTTTAAAAGTAAATGGAAAAATACCCTTAGTTATAAATAGAGATATAAGATAACATATAATATATTTAAAAAGAAATACTAAATCTAATTTTAAAAGGAGCATGTCTCTTGAAAGACAGTTTTTCTATAAGTTATGGAAAGATCAATGTTTAAACTGCAAATTAGAAAAAATCAAGATAAAAATTTTGGATTGCATTAATCGGGTCATAAACTTATAATTACTGCACGTTGCATAATAAATTTTTAATATTGCAACTAAAACTTTATACTATAATTCTAATTTAATCCGTCTTTTCATATGTCTATGGAAAGACTCTCTTTCCCAAGATTTTGCCTTTTAAAAACATGTTAATTTACTGTAAAAGTTTAATGTATAATTATTATTTTTAAATGTTACAAACAAGCAACCAAATTACATATTAACTTCCTAATCTAGGACGTAACTAGGAGACACCACCATTGAATCTGTTGAAACTCAGTGGAGCATGAAACTCCATTCATTTGATTGCTAGGGACGCCCTCCTGAGAACACTCAAACGCTGCACCACCAACGAACCGCTGCCACCGAAACTGGAACCACCACGATCTCACCGTCATCGACCACCTGCAGGTTGGGAAACCACAATGGGGACCACCGACACAGTCCCATGACACTGGGTAAACTCCATCAAGAAATTGCTCTAATATTCACAATTCTTGATGTGGGTGTGTTTTGAACCTGTGACCTCTCAGTTATTGAGAGTGTGATTTACCACTAAACCAGGCTCATTACACATTTAATGTATAATTTAAGTAGTACAATGTACAAGTAAAATAAATGGATAAATAGTTTTTTTAAAATTTAAAAAATAAATAGCCTAATATATCAATTGACTTCTGGGGAGAATGTGTTTTTACAGCTGCATATTTGATTAACCGGACACCGACAAAGCAACTCAATGGACGTACACCATTTGAGTTAATCTATGGACGCACTCCAAATTACAAGCTTCCGTGAGTATTTGGATGCTTTTATTTTGCTTCCTACATTCCAAAATTTGGTGACAAGTTTGCTCCAAAAAGTCGCCGATATTTTTTTCTTGGGTATTCTGCCTGAAAGAAAGGCTATCGCCTTTATGATTTGAAATCTGGCACCTTCTTCAATAGTCGGAATGCTGATTTTATGAAGACCAGTTTTCATATGTTATGCCATCTGACTCTCCGCAATTGGCTCCATCAGTAACTACCAGAGGCGCCGCCACCTCACCGTCGGTACCACCACCGTTGACGCCGGATGCTCCACTACCACAGGCTTACTCGCCGCCTGACATGGCCTCTATTATTATTTGCCTAAAGAAAGACAGTTTTACTTAAGTGGACCAAGGTCTTTCATGTGAAAACAAGAGCTGAAGTATTTCTTGAATTGACAGACGAGCAACGAAGAACTACTAGCAATAACCAAATCATCCACATAGACAAGCACATGCATAGAAACTGAGCCACGAGAGAAAACAAAAAAAGAGTAATCTGCTTTACTCTGAACAAATCCAAATGCGCGTAAAGCCTGAGCCAATTTGGAAAACCAATTACGAGGAGCTTGCCGAATACCATAAAGAGATTTCTGAAAGCGACATAAAGAGATTTCGTCTCTGGTGCCTCCTCCTGCGTCCGAGCTGCCTCCTCCCCGACAGAGTGTTCGCGATCGTCGACCTTCCTGCTACTACGATCACACCTGAGTCGTCACTATCCTCAGGTGTTCTCTATCCTTTAACTGATTTAGTAAATTGTGATAAATTTTCTAGTACGCATTCTAAATTTTTGGTGCAGTAACTTCTAATGCATATGCCCCACTTACTCTGAGGCATCAAAGTATGCTCATTGGCGTGATGCTATGGTTGATGAGATTAAGGCTATTGAGCACAATAAAACATGGAACCTGACTTATCTACCTATGGATAAGACTGCGATTGGATGAATACAGGTTTATCGTAACAAGTTCAAGTCTGATGGTACCATTGAACCACAAAGCTCATCTGGTGGTTCTTGTAAATCATCAGATTGAAGGAATTAATTATACTGAGACACTTGCTCCTGTTGCAAAGATGAGTTCGGTTCGCCTATCTTTATCTGTTGCAGTCATTCGTGTTTGGGAACTTCATCAAATGGACGTGCATAATGCTTTTCTACATGGTGTTCTGCATGAAGAGGTGTTTATGCGCCCCCGGGCTATCTTGTGCCCCCTACACAGGTATGTCGCCTTCAAAAATCTCTTTATGGCCTTCGGCAAGATCCTCACAATTGGTTTGCCAAATTGGCACAGGCTTTACGCGCATTTGGATTTGTTCAGAGTAAAACAGATTACTCTCTTTTTGCTTTCTCTCATGGCTTAGTTTCTATGCATGTGCTTATCTATGTGAATGATTTGGTTATTGCTGGTAGTTCTTCGCTGCTCATCTCTGAATTCGAGAAATACTTCATCTCTTGTTTTCACATGAAAGATCTTGTGTTCACCACTACTTGAAGAATCATCATGGTCAAGGTTATTTCTCTCTTCACGTAGTTCTTTACATTTGATTGCTTATTGTGATTCTGATTGGGCTGCATGCCCCATTACACGACACTCACTTTCTGGGTATTTTGTGATGATAGGTGATTATCCGATTTCATGGAAGACCAAGAGAAACCTACAGTTTCTCGTTCTTCTGCTGAAGCGGAGTATCATGCCATAATTGTTACTTGTTGTGAATTGTTGTGGCTTAAGTCTTTGCTTCGGGACTTAGGTGTTGTGCATGCTGCTCCTATGCGATTGTTTTGTGACAGCCAATCTGCTCTTCATATTGCGGCAAATCCAGTGTTCCATGAACTTATGAAGCATATAGAGGTTGATTGTCATTTCTTCCGTGATCTTGTATAGTCTGGTACTATTGTTACTCATCATATCCGCACTTTTGATCAACCTGCGGACTTGTTCACTAAAGCTCTTGGACGGAATCAGTTTCATTCATTACTTGACAAGTTAAGCATTTCTGATCTCCATGCTCCAACTTGAGGAGGAGTATTAAGGAATATAAATATTTTTTGTAATTGTAATTAAATTATATTTCCTTTTCATTTTCTGTATAGGTTTTTTGTACCTCTATAATGTACCCCAAACCATGAATACAATCACACATTATTCTCATTATTTTCTACCATAACAGATACATTTCATTTATAGGTACAGTTTTGTTCCGACGAGCATTTTACTGCAACAGTTGCAACGAACCTGAGAGACATGTACTCCGACTAAGTGGGATGGTTTTGCAATCGTCGGAGAAGCTTTAGTTGAGTTTCATAAGCTTTATAGGCATTGATTTGCACAATGTTCCACCACGTACACCACATACAAAGTAATGAAGCAACTAGAGGCGTTGTATAGTTTGATGTTACAGCGAGGCTTGAACGAAATCTGTTGTTAACTAGCAACTACTGTATGATCCAATTCCTGTGGAAAATAATATCTTGTTGCTAACAAAGTTCCAGATTCACGCAGGGAATATGTTTTTGCTAGACATGAATATGTATGGGAATGAGGCGAGGAAGTCGAGAAATTGTAGCTGGAAACCTGTAGTAGATCAACATAA
Organism: Rubia peregrina; assembly: GCA_032355705.1. Lineage (NCBI taxonomy): Eukaryota > Viridiplantae > Streptophyta > Magnoliopsida > Gentianales > Rubiaceae > Rubia > Rubia peregrina. The sequence goes on along the minus strand of JAULKK010182780.1, from coordinate 9,615 downwards.
AAAATTAGACACTCCTAGTTCAGGATTTAGAAAAAAAAAGTAGTAGATCAACATCCAAAAGTTGTATTACTAGGACTAGATTTTCTAAATCAAGAACTGTGTCTGCCTATCCAGCTAGGAAGTATTTTACTTTTAGAAATAGGACTCTTCGGGCGGAGTATTAGCCAAAGAGACTTAGATTGATGCATCCTCATGCAACCACCAACATCTGTCTCCATAGTGACACCTTCCCCGAGCAAAGTACCTGCAAATGAATTTCCCCTCCTTAAAACGAGCATCAACAGAGCTCTTGTGATTACTACCAGAATAAGTAGGGGCTCTTCTGATGCTATTGTGGTTGGCATCACTTCCACGATGGTATCGGATACTGTTTTGGTCGGTACTATTGGGATTCTCTTGGAACTGAGTTATCCAACGTATTTCGGCCCTTTTCAGGGGGATTGTGATGCTTACACTGATGATGGTTCCTTTCCTTTAGGACATTACCAGTGTCAGGTTGAAGATTGTTGGGTTTCTTCTCTGGTGGCTGCATTGAAATGTTTTCTTTCTTGCCTTCTCTTTTCAATTGCCTACAGCAAAATGATTGAAGATGAGCAAGAATGCTAGCGGAAAAAAGGAGCCATGTTTGTCACCACTCTAACCTCAGCATCTTGCGCCTTTCCTTCCTCTTGAGTTTTCCTGTTTAAGCGGGCAGCATCACCTCTCGCGTGCTTCTCAGACAGCACCTTTTGTCTTTCCGCTTCATCTTCCCACTTCTGAGAGCACAACAGAACAAGGTACATCATGCATTCATCAGTATATGTACGGCAATGGAAGATTGGAAGTTGAAATGATTTTGCAACTCCCACACACACCCTCCTCATTGTTTTGAGCCTATAAAGGTTTCTTCCTTTGATCACAAGTTGATGAAGCGGAGGTAGCGGTTTCTCCCCTGTGCTCCATAACACTTCAATCTGCGCAGAGCAATCGAGAATGAGACAAGCTATTGCAAAAGTAGAATCCAGGCTTTGCAGTTTTACCGTGTAAGTGTGTTGGTGCTTATGAGCACCATAACTCTCATTCACAACTATTATGACAGGTGCAGCTAACGAACAAAGAATTAAAGAAGAACATAGAGAATTTTACATGGTTCACTAACAATTTGTTAGCTACGTCTACAAACGGAAACATATTTTATTAACAGACCCAGAAGAGAGATTTCTCAGACCAGAACAGATGTCTTCAATCTCATCCACATTACAAATAGACCCAGATGAGAGTTTATATAGATCTCCCAAACTACAAAATCCTAAACCAAAATGGAATAAGACTAGCCTAATCCTATTCCTAAACAGAATTTGAATTACCTAATAATAAATCCAAAACAGAAAAGGATTCAGATTCAAGTCATGTTCTAACAATCTCCACCTTGACTTGAATCCTCTCCAACGAAACATATAACTGACGACAGATAACATATAATACCATATTCAACAACACTTGTCAGATGTATCCTGACTCTCCCTGCCCCATAATGCCCCCTAGGGTCCAAATTTACCAAATGTATACCTATTCTCCCTGCCCCAGAATGCCCCTTAGGGCCCAGATTAACAGCTCAGAACATTTACCATGTCCAGATAATCCGTAGGATTATCATCACTACCGACTTTCATTACTTTTATCATCTTCTGATCTTCAGATGATGCAACCGCAACAAAACTTGACAGAGTAGAACCATGTAGAACATAGAAGGTACCACGTTTTACACCTTTCAGAGCCAACTTCAAACCCTTGTAGACATTCGCAACTCCACCTCCACCTTGAAGACTGAAACCCTTACCATCGAGAAGACTCAGATGCAGACTATTTGACATTCGTGGAACGTGCCTAATTTCGTTCAAGATGTTTTGAGTATAAATCTCAACAATTCCCATTCCTCAACTCAAAATCCCAAAAACAGAACAAAATAATATTCAATACAATCCTAACAACTCCCCCCCCTTGAATTGAATCTCCAAGAAACCAGATGCAAAGAAACAGATATCTCATATGCAGATGCACTTTGTTGTGCCAGATGTGCCAGATGCATGTTGATTGTGCCATATGTGCCAGATGCATGTTGATTGTGCTAGATGTGTCAGATGCACGTTGATTGTGCCAAATGTATCAGATGCATGGTGATGGTGCCCGATGTAACAGATGCACGATGATTGTGTTAGACGTACCATATGCACGGTGGTCGTGCCAGACATACATGTCAAAGTTACCCAAATACCACCAATCAGAATAAATCCAAGAAGGAATGGATTTATCAAACCGAACAGATTTCACCAAGTCCAACCAGAAAAGGGCTTGTGACTGAACAAACAAATTTAAGAAAATCCAATCAGGAAAGGTTTTGCTAACAGAGCAGCCAAATTTCCACAAGTCCAACTGGGAAAAACCTTGTGAAACAAAGCACTGAATAGACAACCATATTTTTAACAAGTTCAACCAGAAAGAACTTTTCAAACACAGCAGCTTGTGATTCCCACATGTTACGCCAGAGTCCAGACGCAAGGTAATCAAGTACCCCCACACAGATTAATTTATCACCCAATTATCAATAGACCACTGAAGGGGAAAAACTCAGAACAAAGCAGAGAGGAACAATTTCCACGTAGATTAAATGGAGCGGATTAATCTACTAACAGCAACAGAGGCTAAAATCAAAGTTCAGTTTTTCTTCTTCTATTTTTCTTCTTCATCCTTATTTTGCAACAGAAGTCTCTGATCAACCTACTGCTCTGATACCAGTTTGTTATGACAGGTGCAACTAACGAACAAAGAATTAAAGAAGAACACAAATAATTTTTGCCTGGTTCACTAACAATTTGTTAGCTACGTCCACAAACGGAAATGAATTTTATTAACAGATTCAGAAGAGATTTCTCAAACCATAACAATTGTCTTCAAAATCTCAGGCACATTACAAATAGACACAGATGAGAGTTTATATAGGTCTCTCAAACTACATAATCCTAAACCAAAGTGAAATAAGACTAGCCTAATCCTATTCCTAAACGGAATTGGAATTACCCAATAACAAATCTAAAACAGAAAAGGATTCAGATTCAAGTCATGTTCTAACACCAATATCTCAAAATATTCCTTCAATTCCAATTCCATAAATGTATGGATTTATCATAATTCCATCATGCTTCTAATTTTTTTAACACAATGTCGCATAATCTCCTATTTCCATAATCAAAACCGATAGCTATATTTGTTCGCAATTCTGCTCTCAGCGTATGTTCCAACATAGTAAGTCAGAACTGCAAATCTGCTTCCTTCTCCATTTCAAATTCTGATTTTAATCAAATCACTTGGAGATAGGAATCATAATATATCTCGTCCATATCTCTACCATAACTGAGTATTCCAAATCAATTCCAATTCCATGAATCTAATCCAATCACATAAATATAGGAATTGATATATTCTCCAATAAAAACATTATGGATAAAATATTACTTCTCGCATTCCTTATTCCATCAAAATTTCCTTCTCTGATGTTTCAACATAAGCTATTACATATTTGCATAATTTTCATAAATTGTCAACTTGATAAATCTGGACTTTACAAAAAGGTTTAGCAATACAGGAGTGACCTAGGTGCAAGTAATCCCTATGTACACAATCAAACTGCACCCTAACTTTTTTGAAATTCAAACGTTGTAAAATTTGACCGTAAATTTAAATTAATATATACATAATATAAATATCATAAGATCTTTTTACATTTATCTAAACGTTTATTTTCTAAATATCAACTTTGTATGCCGCGCTTATTATATATAGCAAGAGATATTGACGGTGTGTCATGATATTTGAACACCGTGAAAAAGCAACGGTGTGGTTTGAACTGGGACAAGTAGTATTATGCTTCTGGATAATGAGCCACTAGTGAAAAGATCGAGGGGTTATTAAAAGCGGTTTTACCATAATACAGAAGGCACATTTCAGATGCATTCTCTACCTCTGCCTTTAATCGTACAACGATTAAAGGAGATTGATAGAATCCAAATTCACTTTCGAATTCAAAACCAATAACAGAAGTTTTTAAAAAAAAATGCCAGCGGCCTTGAAATAAATAATACAACAAACAACAAGCTCACATTATCAACGACACATCATCAATTTCAAACCTCAAATCAAAGAGCTTACAGACCTAGTCATCCTAACAGCTTCCATACCCATATTCAAAGAGGTTCCTCAAAAGTTGTTACATCCGTATTATTTCAAATAACCCAACAAAGGCATCCCATTAAAGGTAAGTCTACAATAGAACCAGATTTAATCGATGTTAATGAAAGGCAATTCCTAATAAGTTTAGAACCGTCTTTAGAATGAGTGGATCCTTGGGATAGCAGTTTCGAATTCTAAACCTCCTCATGAAGACAGTTCCTCAAAAAATCAAGGGACGTGCCTTTAATAGAGACTTACTAATGAACTCAAATAATTCTAAAATTAATAATTTTGTGTCATAAAAAATTTGTTGTAAAGAATCTAGGAACCTAGTTCCACCAGTTTCGTAGACACAACTGAAGTGGACTATGTGACAGAGGTGCGAGCATGAGGTGCTAATGTGCTTCAAAATGAGAGAATAAGTATATGACTTCATTAATTGGGTTTAACCTTGTACACATATTAAAAGACTAATGGGCTAAATACTACACATATAAAAACAATGGAAATGCTAATAAAAGTTCAAGTTTAACAATAATCACTTATATAAAATGTCTATTTAGAATATTTTTTATTCCGTTAAAAAGCATCGTACAATTTGCGTTTAAAGTTTGCAATTTTGCGTGCAACTTTAATAAGTTTGTTATTTGAAAATTTAAACACAAACAATATCATACGCAACCTAAGTCTATACAACCGCTTCTTATAAGCATGTTGGTAATAAATTCATTCAAAAAACTTTGATTTTCAAATAATTTATTCCACTTTACCCTAAACTTGCACATAAATTCACTTATTATTCGAAAAGATGAATAACTTCACTCCAACTAAAATTTGAGGCATCTAGGCAGTCCACGAGATCTGAAAGCTTGATCGGTAAACTCATTCATCATTTGTCATAGCCATTAATGAACCCTCGGCAGACAGAGAGCTCAAAAACAAGTACTTAAAAGCCTTCGTACCCAAAACCAACATTTTATCTTCATCACTCCACACCAACCCATGCATACCGGTCGACCTCAAATTTCATCTCCAAATATTCAAATTAAACAAAGCAAAACCCCAATTCAATCACAACACTAAGAAACTCAATAAAAATCGACCAAAAATCAACATTCATGTTCAAGTTCAACACTAAGATATCAATGATTAGCGGGAATCCTATGAATTTCACCTCAATGCCCTACAAATTTGTCAAAACCCATTAACATTAGATCTCAAAACCTAGAGAGAAACACCAAAGACACCTAGAAATCAATAATAAAAAAATCAATCTTGAATGTCTGACAACATATGCATGCACAAATTAATACTCTAAACACCTCAATAATAGGGAAACAAGAATACACACTAGTAGCAGCAGCAATAGAAAGCACCTGTTGTTGAATGCATTATAACTAAATTAGATGAAAATAACATCAGTTACGAGTTCATTTCCACTCCCCCCCGAGTTTTTACCTAAAATTGCAAAACAGAAGTTTAAGCAAACAGAGGAATTAAGTACCTTGTTTAGGAATTAATGTTTTTAATTGATGTTAAGTCCATTTCTAAACCACCACTACAACCACAAAATGCACGCACGTGCATGCACATGCACGTACACACACAATCATCTAATTAAACCATAACCCATATCATTAGCTACCTTTACCATATTTAAAGCATATGTTTCACATAGTCTCATTCACAATATTTTCATCAGCGTTGATCTTAGATAAAGTAAGATTCAATAAAACTTATTGATAATATAAATAATTTAAATTTTCAATTCGAATTACATAGAATTTTTTAAAAGTGGATTTCTTTTTTTATTTGATATTTTATTTGTATATAATAAACAAACTTATAAGAAATACGTGCAAAATTGCAAACTTTTCTAAATTAAACACTTTATTTTTTTACCTACGAATTCCGCCAATGAAAAATACACACGTGAAGTTTATGAGAAAAAAATCTAGTTACGTGGACTGATGCTAATTTTCTCCTCTGAAAATTTTCACATCTCCAAAATATGGTATTCAAATCTTATGAAAATCTTGGTAAGAAATAGTTAACATATATTTAAAAAATCAATACTTAATAATTCGGACATACAGCTGACTTACAATTAGTTGGTAGGAATGTTAAAGTAGCATTTCAAGTAAAGTTCATGACAAATAATTACACCACATTATAACCCAAATATGGTTAATGGACTCTAACGTGACAAAGTATCACACATGGGGTTGTCAATCTCTAACCCAAATCGAGAAATCAACTTGGACCCGATACAATCGAAATCAACCTGAAACTCAATTCTGGCATAAGAGATATCAACCTGAACCCGCCACGACCAGACTCAGCCTGAAACCCGATTCTGACTCAAGAAATATTGACCCGAACATGAACCAGACTCAATCGAATTCAACCCGGAACTCAAATATTACCCGATAATCTATACCTGAACCTGACCAAAACTTGAATCTAAGATCAACCTAAAACTGTAACCACATGGACCCGTTTTGACGCAATCAGAATATCGAAAAGATCCGCAAGCACGAATCTTGAAGAACGATTAAGGTCTGCAAGCACAAACCCTAGGTTTTGGTTCTGGAATCCACCAGAGAGAAAATAATCTCGAAAATATTATTATGATTGAATTGATAAAATATCAGAACATAGGGTCTTTAAATACTAAAAGTAAAAATCTGAAATAATAATGAAAAGGAATTTTGGAACTAATTTCCAAAAATAAAAGGAAATAGGAAATAATAAAGAAAAGAAAATTTTGGAACTAATTCCAAAATAAAAACAAAATTAGAAAATAATTAAAAATGGTAAATTGTTGTCCCTGCATCAGAAATTTATGATCATACATGATTTGAGAAAGTTGAGTGAAAAATGTGTCAACACTAACTAGCTGAACGGAGTAAAACATAAAGAGTACTCCCCCTGATCATTTGCTTTGAACTGATCTGAATTGAAACAAAAATAACTATAGATAAGTTGAATTGAATTCATTATTATACAGTTAACTTAAAGGTTCTGGTTTAGATGCCACATTCGTTCTACAAACTTGTAGTATATGATGTTTAAAGGGATAAATAAAGACGTACAAAGTGTTAGAATGAGGTATGTACTCATGGGTATGACAAACTCTTCTATTTCGATTCATGGTTTTTCTTGACTAGAATTCAGAGACCGAGTTTCTAGAGAGAGAGAGGGAAAAATTAATGATGCTCCTCTAGATAAGGTTTTTTGTTTGTTTGTTTGTTTGGGTTGTCTTAATAGTCAGAAGTTAAGACTATTCTTTTACCCCATAGAAAGTGCGGGAAAAATTAGGGTTTGATGGTCGTTGGAATTCCCATAGGTGAGAAAGTCGGTGAATACCAAGGTTGACTGCAGCAACAAAAAGAATCACGCTACGTACCTTAACCTCCTCCCCTTTCTTACCATTATTCCTTCCTTAAAAAACAATTCTGCGCTATTTTAGGGATTATTATTTCACATGCAAATCTACTTTATTCGCCTGAATCAAATTTAGAATCGAATGTTGAATATGTGTTCACTATTGTATGAATATAAAAAGTAACTCGTGATTCAGTAATCTAGAACAAAGCATACTTAAAGTGACTGAGCAATGATGAGTTAATGGTAAATCCCTCTTATTCACTTCTAAATGAGTTAACTAATAAGAATTATTCATTTTCAATCGAAATTTACTAATTTGATTTCTTATGTTGCAAAAATGTATATTTAGATTGAATCACATCAATTCAAAATGAGACATGACATTCAATGTTCTAAGGATAGACCATGAATGTTTTTACAATCACATTCAGTGAATGTTCATACATATCAACCAATGACCGCTAGATACATTTCATGTTAGCTAATAGCGGTTCATTCAATTGTTAACCGTAACTTTTATACTAACATGCGAAATATTGTGATTCGATTCTATTGACTGAACTTTCAGTAAACAAGACAGTGTAGTTTTTCCCCATTTTAATTTTTTTAAAAGAAAGTACTATCAATATTATTTAAAAGATGTGTGAGAAAGGAAATAAACACATTGTTCAAAGGGCTGGGGCAGTAATTAGAAAGTAAAAGGGGGCCAAATAATAAAAATTGTGGAAATAATGGGGTTTGTGAAAAGGACAGAACATAGAGAAAAGGAAAGGCTTAACTATAAGAATGTACACGTGGAAGATCCACAACAGCGTTTCCACTAACCGGCGAGGTGGGGGACCATGGCGGTGGCTTCTCCGAGCGGCACGCGCCGCCGCTATCCCATCTGTGTCACGTCTTCTCTCCTCCACCCAAACACACACTGTCACACAGCAATACCAAAGGATACACACACAGATATGGATGTACGCAGCTGGCCTCCGCCACCCGGTCCATTTTCTCTGGCCGCTACAAGATGGTCCATATTTATTCGTCTGTTTTTCAACTTTCAAGAGGTCAAATAGTAAGCACATTTCCCCCTGTTATTTTTACTTTTTACTTTTCACTTACATGTAGTTACAGTACATTTTCCCTTAAAAAAAAATACTCCCTACGTCCCAGCTAGATTTGCACTGTCATCTTTATCACGTTGTTAAAGAAATATGTTTGACCATTAATATATTTACCTACGTATAATAACAGTAAATAAAAAGTTGATATTTAGAAATGACTTGCTATGACGAATTGAACAATATCATATACGATAATATTACTATTCATAAATCTATTCAAATATGCAGTTAAACCTTGATAGAGAATAGTGTCAGAAAATAGAAGTGCAAATAGAGCTGGGATAGGGGATTACATGTTTTTCACATTTTTCTAACACAAAACTTTGTCAAATATTTTTAAAAATTAATTTGATTTACTTTGTATCTTCTGTTCAATGAGATCGAAATGATTCGACATTTGACGGGCTGATCTAATAAAACGAATGATATTTTTTATTTTACAAGTTTGATAGTTAAAAGTAATTAAAAAAATTAAGTAGTCGTAATGAAATGATCGAGATACGGTTCAGTGATCATGGAAATCGTTGCTGAATGTGAATGTGAATGTGAATGTGAATGTGAATGTGAATGTGAATGTGTTTTAGTACTTCTCATCTTAGATATTGCATTTTGTCGGGGAGGGCAAACTAGCAAATTGAGCTCCTAAGAGATAGTCGTTGGAAAATATGGTTGATTTCGATAACTTTTGGGCTCAATTTTAAGTAGTACCCGAAATGAATTGGCTCCGGTGGATGATATTTTTGGATTCTACGTTACGGGTACTATAAAATCGGTTACTCGAACACTCAAAACGGATCAAGAGTGAATGAAATATTGATGCCTAAATATTCACTTTTGAAAGAGGAAAAATGTGCGAAAATGCACATTTGAAAAGCCTTAAACTCCTTGTCCCACATGGGAAAAAAGA
>JAULKK010182568.1:0-16162 GCA_032355705.1 Rubia peregrina | reverse complement strand
GAAGGGAATACAAAGAGTTTTCTCTTTACCTTCGAATAATCTTGATCTGGTGGATCTGGGTAGTCCACGTCGCCCGATGAAGGTGAGCAGTTGATCTGCCATCCACTTGCAGGGACAGGTGTCAGAATTTTAAGAAGAGAGAGAGAGAGAGAGAGCAATTCCGCCGCTTCTGATGCGCGCGCATGTTTCAAGGTGTTTTTTTGCAATAAAACTCCTTTTTATTGACGGCAGTTATCACTCTCCACAAGGGGGAGGGGTACAAACCAGCATTGCCATCCATAATTCCTGAAATTCTTATTTTAATGATTTGCTACAAATAATTTCCAAGGTAATCAACTACTGTACGAATGCGACATGTCTGAGCGAAGTCAAACATAGGTCGGTAAAACCGAATGGGTAACTAACCCCAGTGTGAAGTCATATACTCTGTAAACTGCTGAAATTATGAATCAACGAAGTCACTTACAAATTGGTATAACTGAATGGTTAACCAATGAGTAGGCGACATCATATTCTGGATCAAATGTTATATTTATGATAAACTGACGTCGCACACTGATGGGTTAAACCAAATGGTTAACCGATAAAAGTATGCAGCCATATGCAACATTATCTAGAGAAACTATAAACAAGAAAATGCTGCACACTTGTCGCTCAAACCGAAAGAGGAATGAATGACAGGAAGCTTCACATTCATAGAATATAGAAGCTCTAACAACAGCAGAAAACTGGAAAACAACGACAACCTAAACCAAAAACAATTTAGCCATGAACCTGGTCATTATTCTAACACCACATAACATAATCCAATAACCCTAATCCATAGACACTTCCTTATATAAAGAAAATTACAGATTTGAACACATTATACATAAAAAATTCGATAGTAAATTTTTTTTAAATGTAAACTAACCACATGTAGAAACCATACCTTTTGAGAGGATGGGCAAGATGACTATTGGAATTTGAGGGAAAGTTGAATGTTTGAAGTAGATTATGATTTGGGGCCCTTATATATAGTCGTTACGAGCTGTGTGTATTCCCCCTCATATGCGACATCGCCTACAAGTTGTATAAGCTACCGACAGTACTGCGAGGTCGGTTGAATTGAGTTTGGGCTAGCCATTTCAGCCCACTTGCTTATCAAATGGGCCTCTGTCAAACCAACTATCTAACTTATGTCTCATGTAAGTTGTTCTTTGCAAAAATTTATTGACACACTGCTGACATCAGTCATGAATATATTGAGCCTGAATAATTCAGCCCGTTGGCAAATAAACTGGCCCGCTTTTGACCAAAACCAACTTAAATGCCGTTAAAAATGATAAACAATTAATTAGACATTATTAATTGATATTTTAAATGTCAATGAATGTCATTAACGTCTGATTCGATCAGAATTGATTTCAAAACAACCAGTGAACTTTTATTTTTTACAATTAGGTCCCTCTATGATTATGGGGGAGAAAATATGCAAAATTAGATGGTGTATACCTAGGCCATAAGCTAGAGGTTGTTGGCCTTTAGGCCCAGCCCAATACTCGGCCACGAATAAACAAACAAGGAATGCATAATGATTCGGCCCAATGTCCATGTCAACCGTGAACCAATAAAGGCAGAGCCATGATTAAAACTTAGCCATAAACTGAGATTACAATGATCATGATTGAACCATGACGTGACTCACGACCTTAGAACCTAGTAAAGAGAGGCCACAACGATGATCGCAAATAAATACAAGGTGAGAAATACTGGTTGAGATAAATGAATCTATACTGAGAAATTCGAAAGGAAAAACTATACCGATAAATGAATCTGGACTGTTTTCCCTGGAGTTACTTCCTAGATCTATTTTGCAGAAGGAGACATTTTTCAGGGTGAACATCTATTATCTCACTTGGGCGGACTGCCACATCATTGGATATAGCCAATAATCTAAATCACATTGCCACAGTCATATTGTTACGACTTATGCATCAAGATCACCAGGGTATTCTTCCCCAGTTCTTATTAGTATTCCATTATTACCTTGACTATGAGCTTTGTTAATTTGGAAGATAAATTCCACCTCACCAAAATTGGATGAAATAATGCATTCTAGGTTTTTTCTTAGAATTTAGAAGTTAAGAAAAGCCCAACCTTCAGTTTTGCTAAAGTTCAAATACAGGGCCTAGAGTTAATAATAGAGTATATGATTAATAACTAATGTGCAAGGGATTATAGGATTGTTTTTTTGAAGTCTCACTAGGATCATGCTAGTTTCCTTATCACTGTCGGGGATCATTAATTATTTTGAATGGGGATATAAAAGTTCCTATGAATGAAGATTGGAATCAAATTTGGGTGTCCCATTTTAATTTTAATTTTTTAAATACGTCCCTCCAACAAAGTGGGAGAAGTTGCAGTACAAAACTGGGGAAACCCTACCCTAATTCACCAAGTCACGAGAGCAATGTTCCGATTTCTTCATGCTTTGATCAATGGAATGGGACCACAATCTCCTCAGACAGTGTATGAGGAAACTTTAAGAAAACTAAGCTATGACCCCCAACTTCCCCGAATGCTTACCTACACTTCTTCATTCTGCACCCGAATGAAAAATATGTGTACTGTCAAACAAAGACGTGAACCGGGTTAATCGTCCTTTATTTTTCTTAGCATTGTGTTCCAACCCTTACTATCAACATTATGAAATCGATATTATCCACAAAAAGAAATCAAGTGAAATATCATTTTCCATTTTCTTCATGTCCATAATTTCTAAATGAGTGCTAGTATTTGGTCTACGGTATATTGCAGATGATTACTCTTAGCTATATATACAAGGTTCATTTGGGAAGATCTACTCAAAGTCTATCTAGGAATAAGACCACTATCCCTAATACCAACGTGGTGTATAAGTTGTGGGTGACCAAGGTTATTTTTGGGAATATTGTAATTGAGTCTGGGACTACCGGTGCATTTATTCATTTTTGCCACTGAAGTCCCTACAAGGAATTGAGAGAATTCTAAATATGAAATTGGAGATAACGATTTGCTATCTGCATGTACATGAGTATTTTGTTCCTGTTTGGCATAAACAGGTCATTAGAATCTTAACAGTGGGTTTTTACAACAAATATAAAAAATTATACTTTAGCCCATAATATTTTTCTCTTATAATGATTCAGTAACCGACACAAAATCGACGTTGGTTAAAATGAAATTTTCAACCAAAATTTTGAACAAAATTTTTAGCCAAAATTATCATATTCAACAACAATACCACACCTCATCTCATTTCTCACCACCAACAAATTCACTTCTGCCTACCCAAACTCCACACCTTCCTCTCCATTAAAAACCTCCACTCAAGAACCCAATCTACTCTCTTCTCCCAAACATAAAAAAGTATCGTAAGATGAAGCATCTCCCAGTTCAAAATAATTGAAGTAGTTTTCCCTCCATTCAATGTTCATGTAGCACTTTTATGAACATACATTCTACAATGATTTAATATTTTCATTAAGTATGTTGAGTATGTTATATGTTATATAGTGTATATTGATTGTGTTCCCAATATTATGCAATGATTTTAGGGCTGAAATTATGGTTGATTGTGAAAAATATTCAAATTTTAGTATGAACACAGGTTGAATATGCGACGTCGGTCAGTACATCGTCAACTACGCATACGAACGAATGGTAAGTGAAGTCGTATTAAATAGGAACTGACTGGAACATATGAATATCATAAGTCGCTAGTCTTTCAGTTGCAATGCCCTTGGTCCTTTCAGCATGCAACGTTGCTACGATGCATTCTATGTATAAATTGTTATCGTACTCTCTCACCTTTATATTTGTACATCCATTGTTAATTGCACTTCATTCCATGTGTATTTGTTGTAATAGGAAAAGGAGATTTATTAATTGTACATTCAGTATTTTAATATATTAGTAATTTCAATTTTTGTAAATACAATTTAATTGCTATCAACGAACGATTGATGGGTCAACAAATAATATATAATACAATACTATACGAGAAACAATACCCAGTTGATTCATCTGCAATTTTACACTAGTTCACAGCCAAAATGACACATGATCAGCATCGCTTAAAACGAGGTTTTCTTAGCAACGTTGACCATTTCAAACAATGTCTTATTGTTTACCGTGACACGTTAGCACGCGATGTTGCTTCAAATGACATGCGACATCACTTTTCATATGAACAATGTGGACGTGAACGATGTCACACCTTTTTTAACCCATCGTATGCCTTCTTGCTCAAGGCGACGTCGCATTTATATGGAAACCAACGTTGATTTTTGTGATGTTGCAGGTATGATCTACCCTGGTCAACAAGCTGCAATTTATGGATGTTGGTAACAAAACCTATAGATGTCAGTTAGAAACCCATGTAAAAGGTTTTTTTACCTCGGTTTCAAAATGGGGTAAAACTACAAACCTATTACTTAGGCAGTATTTACTTCGGTTCTTCCAGGAGTTAAAATCGAGGTAAAAGGTCCCGTGGAACCAAGGTAAAAGTTCATTTTTTTTATTGTAGTGAAATAGTAACACAGATAGCCAAATGTTTTTAAAAAACCATATTCAAGAATTTTGTTGTAAAGAGATTAATAGAGAGATTTATGATTAATAGTAGAGGAGATAGTACAATTATGCAAATAGACTGATGTGTGAAAAGCATTCTCCCAAAATGTGATAGGTAAATGAGCTCGAGAGAGATTGGAAAGACCTTTTTCAACAATCGTACGATGACGACGTTTAGCAACACCATTTTGAGACTGAATGTGAGGAGCAGAAATACGATGAGCAATACCTTGAGACTGAAGATAAGTAGAGGTTTTACGAAATCCAACTCTCCAATCAGATTGAAAATGTTCAATTTTAGAGCTAAACTGTGTTTCAATCTTTTTTTTAAAAAAAGTTTAAAATCATGAAGAACGTGTGATTTTTTTTTAAAGAAAATGGATCCAGACAAATTTTATACAATCATCAATAAAAATAAGAAAATAATGATTTCCGTTAAATGAAGAAACATGGGAAGGACCCCAAACATCATAATACATTAACTCATATGGGGCCATACTAGGTTCATGAATATGGGATATAGGTAAACGGTTGTTTTTGCCAAGTTGAAAATATTCACAAATACTTTGTAAATTATTCTGAGAACGGGTAATTGAAAACATAAAATAAAATACCTGAGAGAAAACTCATGAGGATGACCATGCGTTCATGCCAGGTTCGGAGGTTAGTCTTGTTACCAAGAAAAACACAGAAAAGAGCGGAAGCAGAAGTAGTAGGTGGATTGAGATGATAAAGGTCATTTTCAACGGTTCCGGTTAGGAGCGCTCGGCCTTGCAGATCCGTAACAAGACACTGATTTGGAAAAATAACATATATGCATTGTTATACAAAGTGAGTTTCGAAACACTTTTAAAAAATACGAATATCAGGTTCAAATAAAATATTCTGCAGATGAGCATGTTTATTCGAGAATGACAAAATAGATGAGCCCAAATGAGTAATTGGAAGAGACGTACCACTACAAACTTGTAAGCCTTCATTGCCAGCGTAATCGAAATGAACAGAAATAATGTTGAAGTTTGAGGTGACATGATTGGTAGTGCTAGAGTCGAAGAACCAAGAAGGAGCGCCGATGGAGTTGACATAGAACTGGGGTGCGACCGACTGCTAGATGCGGCCTCGTTTGTGTTTACCATTACAAGGAGGGCATGGTCCATTGGCCAGAAATTTCGTAATATTCAAACCTCATGAGCAATTAAGAGCCTCGTAACCTTGGCAATGACAGATCTTACAGGAAGGCCGAGAAGAGAGTCTATCTGAGACTGAGATGGGGGTGTGTGCAGCCAGATTTGCAGCAAAGCCCAAAACTACCGCATGAAGCTCCTGAGTCCAAGCTTATTTCGAAAGAAACATGCCAAGGAGTTGATTGGATGAGATAGTACCTGAGCAAATGTTGAAGCTGTATGAAACGCCTCATAAGGAGCATCAAGACCTTGAAGAGCAACCTCGAAGAATTCATTGTGAGAGACAAGGTGAGAATATTCTGTTAGGGAATTAGAGAGGGCACGCTTCTTCTCCACATATTCAAGAATGAAGAGAGATCCCTTCGGAAAAGTCTGAATTTGATGCTTTAGGTGCATTAAATTGGCATGAGTTTGCGAATAAAACATCTGCTCCAAAATAAGCCATGCGTCAGAGGTAGAGACTGCATGAAAAACATGGGCGATCAGGGAAGATGAAATAGTTGATTGAATCTAGAGAAGCGCCAAGCGATCCTTCCTCCTCTAAGTACTAAAATATGGACTAACCTCTGGTGGAGATGGTAGCTTGGATGAGTTTAAAGCGGCTTCGATAAATTCAGCCGAGGCCAATCCCGGGAAAAGAAACAAATCAAGATCACAACCAACAAGAGCAAATCTGACTAAATGACACCATAGTGAATAATTATTGCAATCAAAACGCAATTGAAGAGCTGTAAGCTTAATTTTGAGGGGTTTATCTGAGGTTGAAGCGATGAGAGGACCAGAATTATTAGAGAACATATCATCAAAACCCATGGTAGTGGCAGAGGACTTTGAGGGGTAGCATCCATGTAGGATTTTGAGGGTGTGGGCGGCAGAAAATTTTTATAGTAGGCTTGGGTTTTCGAAAATTAAGAGAGAATCAGGTTCAGTCTGATACCATGTAAAAATATATAGGGATTGTGTAAAACTGACTTATTTTTATTCATCATATCAACATGTATTTATGTAAGAGGTTGCTTAGAAAATAAGCAAATCTATAGAAACCTAATCATATACAAATTTAGGTTTTCCAAAAATACATATTATATTCCAAAAAATTAAAGAGGATATTGTTGGAATTTCACAATATCTTCTTGTGAGATGTTCCAGTTTTTGTGAGATGTACGAAAATAGAAAGTGAGTCAATTATTCCGGGATAAAGGGAGGATTAAAATTTCAAAAATCTTCTTCAAAACATCAATTTCCTTCTGCTTCCATTGAAACAAATGTTGTTCCTTAGGTACCAAAGACTGTATATTGTTTCTGCAATTGCGCCCTTAAGCATCTGCGCCCTTCGCCCTTTTTCTTGCACTGCTGCTGAAGCCACGCTCTTTTACTAATCTATTCTCCTACTGCTCTGTTCCTACTTATCCATTTAAGCACTTCTTTCCAAATAAATTTTTTTCCTACAACCAAAGAACAAATGCTGGGTGGTTGATTCATCTTCATCACACATCAAACATTTGTGCTCCACCTGCATTCTGAATTTCATCAATTTATCCCTCGTTGGCAGCCTATTATGACAAGCCATCCACGTAGTAAAATTTGCTATTGGTCTAGAAAATTTCCCAGCAGATAAATTTCCCCAACTAATCCTTGGTTGTTCCATATTTAGCTCATTATACACCCGTCGAATACTGAAATTTTTGGCTTCGTTCTGTTTCCTTTAAGCCTGCAATGCCTGCACCTTGATTCTAAAATTTTCCAATTTTTTTATTAACCACGAACAAATACCTATAAATTTACACTCCAAAACCTCCTTTCCTTTTATATAGTATGTGTGCACCCACTTGATCCACGTCCGATCAGTTTTCTTAGGTTTGCTCCAGTTTCATCGGTGTTTTCATCTAGCAGAAGATTGTTTAAAAAGTTGTCAGCAGTTCCAGTACTGTTTGTACTTCATAATAATCCTTTAGCTTTGGAGTTTCACTATCACCAGTTTCATCTTGAACCTCCACATGCACTGATTCCTCACCATTTTAAATAAATAAGCTTTTTGGCAATTGAGTTGCTACTCTTGTCACACTTTAAACCTATGATGATAGATAGGGAAGTTTTCCTTGCAATGCATTCCTCATGATCATCTTAATCATAAACACCCTATCCATTACCATCTCTGCCTCCAACTATATAGGATGAGCTTGTACTTGGAATTTTCTTCAAACAACCACCATTTCTTCATGAAATTGGTGTATCTTTGTTTTGATTCTCTTTCCACTTTATCTTAGGTCTCTTGCAAAAAACATGACTACTCGAAAGGTCTTCCCACCCATAGTAGATTGATTAGACAAGTTATGTCCCACAATTGGGATGGGATATTCATAAATCTTTACTATATATTGTTATGGACCCGTTGAATTTACGAGTGAAGAAGACAAAAGTGTTGATACAGAACCCTGTATCTTCTTTCCTATAGAAGTGGTTCCTCTTGAAAATCCCACATCACAATGTGATGGGCCAACCTCATTTAAGTTCAATCAAAATATTATTATTTTTCTACTTGGAGTTATTCTCTTTATGGATATGATTGGAATATGGATCATTAATAATTGAGTTCTTAACATTGGTTCCAATATAACCCTTGTGTTTCTTATTACCTGATGGCTTAGGAATATCATGGGTGTCATCTTTATACAAATTTCCTAATGTTCACTTCAATTGAGGCTTCTTCTTAATTGTAACAGATTGCGGGCGACATGTTTGTGGTAGAAAGAGGAGGGACGTACGGGTGAGGTGTGAGCAAGTTTGTTGAATATACACATTTCATAAGAAGAATTTTGCATCAGTGAAAATAAAAGTTAATTACATAAGCCTCAATGATCTCTCGGTAAGATCAAGAGGATTAATAACACAAAATTTAAAAAAATAAGTGACAGAAAATTACTAAGAGTAATAAAGAACATTTGGTTTTAATTCAAACCCTAAAAAAATTTGGAAAAAAATTTCTTCATTAATATCCATTTCAATCATGAATGTAAATAATAACTTTGGTGTATATGTATGAGCTCAAAATAAATAGTGGTTCTATAAAAGAGGGACTAATTAGGGAGAGTCACGTGCAAAGTTAGTGCAAATGCCAATTCAATTCAACTTCATTATAGCCAGAGAGATTCTTTATATGTCAATCATCGGATTTCAAACAAAATGTTACTGTTTTACTAAGATTACAGTAGCAATCATCATCAGCTCACTACGATTATAATTAAGGTAGACTACTGATACCCAAAGAGCAAGATAAAACATTTTACACATAGAAATAGAATGTGGAAGAATTTTAAAAAACACAAAAGTAAAACCGAAGAATGCAAATCACTATCTCTCCCATTTACAAACCACCATTTCAGTTAATAAGATTTTAAACCAACCAGCAATCGGTAACTGGAATCAATGAATCATTACATCAAAATATGTTTTTCCGTAATGAACATCTATTTTTATTTTTAGTTTAAAATCGAAAACTAAGAGAAGAATTTGAAGAAAAATGTCGTTGAAACAGCAAAATTTCAACTTCACTGTGTACCATTGGATCCATCAATTCAAATGACACAAGCAAACCCATAATCTCTTAACTCTTAGTAAATAAAAATATTGAACAAAACATGCACACACACGCAACACCAAAATTGCACAGCAACCAATCAAAAAAGAATACACAACACCATCTCACACAAGAAGAAAAAACACACCCATAAAATCAAAACCACCCAGAGCCCCAAATGACAAAACAAATCAAAACGCATCATGTTAAAAGCTTATTTCAGTGCAACACATAAGCGTCAAGAACATGCAGTAATCCATCAAACAAGGACAAACGAACCCATCTCACAAGACATATAACACCGGAAAATTTTATTCCAAAGAAAAACACTCACATACACACATTAACCACTAACATATCTAAAACAACCCAGAAGACCAAATGAGAAAAAGGCTTCAAAGCACTCGTTCTAAAGAACTCACTTTGAAAAAACAATTGGCATTCCCAAACACCTTGTGCATTGCAACTCACTCAGTTTTTTTAACACTCAATTCCATTTCAAACCTAGAATCAACAAATGAAAAATATTTAATAAGTTGTTGAAATATATAATCAAACATTTTACGTGATAATACTAAAAATAAAAAACATTTGAAAAAAAAACAAGGCCATAAAGGAAAACACATACTAATATTTTAATTTAACAATGCTTTGGCCGAATTTATTTGGTGAATATACGAGAAATACTTTTCCAAGCCAAAGAAATAAATTGCCTCCATTGATCTATAGCTAACCGTCTATGGCGACCATAACCCGTAGTAGATTGATTGGATAAGTTATGCCGTACAATTAGGCTGGAATATTCATGTATTTTACTATATATTGTATAAAAAACCAGTTGAATTTAGTAGTGAAAAAGTTATAACAGTTGATACAGAACCCAACATCTTCTTTCTTAGAGAAGTGATCGCTCTCGGAGATCCCACATCACAATGTGATGGGCCCACCTCATTTAAGTTCAATCAAAAGATATTTTTTTCTGCTTGGATTTATTCTCTTTATGGGTATGTTTGGAATGTGGATCATTAATGTTTGAGTTTGAACATTGGTTCCAACATGACCCTTGTGTTTCTCATTACCTATGGCTTTGGATTATCACGGGTGTCATCTTTATACCAACTACCCAATGTCCACTTCAAGTGAGCCTTTTTCATTATTACAATGGATTGCGGTCAAAAGGTGTGCAGTAGAAAGAGAAAGTATGTACGTGTGAGGTGCGTGCAGGTTTGTGTAGGTATATCTCGAATATATACATTTCATAAGAAGAATTTTGTATTAGTGAAAATAAAAGTAAATTACCTAAGCCTCCATAATCTCTCAGTATGAGCGAGGGGATTAATAAACACAAAATAAAAATTATGTAATATCTCTATATTATAAAAGCGTTGATCTTGGTTTCTACAGTAACTTTTTCGTCGACCGTAATTCTTTTCTTTTTTCTTTTTTTATTCTACCTTTTTCTTCATCGTCTTCTCTGTTTCCTTCATTCTTATCCTCCTTCTTCACCTTCCGTTCTTCCGCCGCTCCTATGCTCCGGTCTCCCGCCGCTTCTTCGTTTCCAATGTCCACCTCTCCTCCTCCGCTCCAATCCTCTACCGCTCTGCTCCATTTTTCTTTTCCCCGCTTTGTTCAGTCATCCCTTTTTTTCCTTTCTCTGTTTTCCTTTCTCTTTGATACCCCCTTTACACAGCTGTTCTTTCTTTGCTTGTACTTGAGGGAGCAAAGGAAAGGCTTCAGCTTTTCAAAGCTGATTTACTCGAACAAGGCGCCTTTGATGCTGCCATTGATGGTTGTGATGGTGTTTTTTCACACAGCTTCTCCTTTCTTCTTCGATATCACCGATTCTCAAGTAAGTAGTCTTCTTTTTCTTTTTTGCTTGGATTTTGATTGGAATCATGCTATTGAATATTGGAGTTCCAAGATCCTTTAACATGTTTTTAGGGTGAAATGAAATGGAACAACCAAGATGTTGGATAGGATAGGATCTTGATCTTGTTAACAAAATGAATGGTTTTTGGGTATCTGGAAATCGTGTTTTGGCAGGTTGAATTGATTGATCCTGCTCTGAAAGGGACTCTTAATGTTCTTGAGTCGTGTGCGAAATCACCTTCGGTGAAGAGAGTGGTTTTGACCTCATCTGTAGCTGCTGTGTTCTATAATGGCAAGCCCCTTACCGAAGATGTCGTGGTTGATGAGACGCGGTGGAGCAATCCCGATATATGCAGAGATCAGAAGGTGTGTGGCTATGAATTTCGATACTAACTTCAAATATAACTAGAATGTATCAGTTTGATGTGTTAAGACTTTAGACCTTTATTACCTCAATTGCAAATGCATCGAGCTGAAGCGATTAACTATGCAGCCCACACTTAACACAAGTGCTGCTGCAGTTTTGAAGTTGGTTAATGGTATTGTTAGGCATTCCATCTCCTTGCTATTTTCTTTTTTGCAAATTTTAGCGAAACTTTCTGGCATTGTTCGATTGGAATTGAATGTCTTGTTGTTCTTCAGCCTGGTTTGCATAAATAAACTTTATTTTGTAGGTGTGTGTAAATTGGTTACTTTTGATGTACCTTGTAGCATTCAGCAGCGACGTAAATTTAAGAATTCTCCCGTTGTTCCGTAACTTCCGTTTCCTTGGTTTTTGCTCTTGTAGGTTTTTCCTCTTCCACATCCTTTTTTTGCCTGACTTTGTATAGTTACATAAATCCTTAGTTTTTCCTGCCCTTGGTTTTTCCTCTTACTTTTTTGTCGGTCTTGCTTGGTTACAATTTCGCGTTAAAATTTATGGTTTTTGCTCTTATGTATCTGTTTTACTTACATGCTGTTACTTTTGCAAACCTGATTCCAAACTATGTGTTTTATATTCGTTCCTTCTGGTGCTGCCTGGTAAACAAATTAGGTTGTATTGTGTTGTTTCTTCTCTGTGCATTGTGTCCGTTACATGTTTCAAAGTTTATAATAGGTAAGCTTTTGCTTTATGGAACTATCTACCTCTTGAATCTGCTTCTTTTTTTGGATGCGTTTAAGGTCAACCATTTTTTCTCAGGATTCAGTTGTCCATTTCGTTGTTGAACCAAAATGTCAACCTATTACCTGCTTCAGAAGTTGTTTCGCAGCATATAAATGCGAAGGACAAATGCGATGGCCGGTTGTTTTTGCATTTGTATATGCATTCTCTGTTAGTGGCAAATTCAGATGCTGGGAGAGATTACCATGATATGCAGGTTTGTGTTGTGATCAAGTTTTAAGCATTGAGAAAAAAAATCATTTTGTGACTTGATTAAAGTTCGTTCTTTTGAGTTCATTTTTATACTTTTCAGTTTCTTTAGGTTCTAACCTCATTATTTCCTTGATCATTTCATTAGTTTGAACTTTATACCGATTATGATGTGAAGATGCTGCTAACCTCATTATTTCCTTGATCAATTCATTAGGTTGAACTTTATGCCGATTATAATGTGAAGATGATGCTTCCCTTTCTACGCAGTAGTCAGTATTACACACTTGAAAAGGTTTTAGAACATTATTTATTTGGTGTCTCATTCTAATGTGAGTGTTCCACTCAGTCACAGTTTGAATCTCTTCAGGCTTATATTTTATATGATTATATCTCAGGATCATGCCCTAAGATTCACGATCCCAAGTTGAAGGAATGGTACCGTATTACTCCAATTGCAGGGTCTTCTAGGGGTAACCAATTTTGCCTTGCCCAAGTGATTAAGCTCTGGATTAACACTACAAAGGTCCATTCACATACTTCTATCTTAATGTACTTATTTCTTACTTAAAAAAACTTATTGCTTGTTCCATCTATAAGAATGGTCATGTAATTTGATTATACAAATTGTGTATGTTGGTAGCTATAAAAAGCAACACTTGAAAACAGTTTTGAAGAGCCTGATTGCATTGGGTTACTTCTCACCAAGGTAAAAAAAATTACCTTCTGGATAGCATTTAAATGTCTCTAAATCGTATTGCATTCAAAGTTTCGTATATTTGTGGCTATTTTCACCTACAATACAACCTATACAAACGTTCTCGATTCTTTCTAGCATAGTGATAGGTCTAAAATGAATGCAAGGTGCTAAAAAAACTACAGTAGAGATGTCTGTTGTGAGAACAAAAAGTTATACAAAGAACATCTCACTCGATGGAAAGCAACGCTTTAAGTTAGTTCCCTTCCAAAACAGGGTCATTTTATTTTTACTCCTTCCTTTCTATTCTCACCTCCTTTTGCTTTGTTTTTACACTGTTTCAATGGATACCGTACTTCTTCTTCTCTTTTAGCAAAACTATATCCTCCTCTGTTAATAGATCAATTAAAGTTGGTTCCACCCCTAACTTCTTCCTTTTGGATTCGCTTGAATGATATTACCACCCGAGTTTGGATACCTGTGTTTTTGCCCTGTTAGCATACAAACATTCTTTTGGTGCATTAATTTTTTTTATCCTGAACCTTCAGGATCCGAGATTCCATCTTCCCAGTCATCCTCCTTTAGATTTTCCTGTTCAGTTACGCTCCATCTACTCATCTAGCATTAAAGTCATTGTTTCAGGAACCTATATCATAAGAGAGGGTGTATTAACACGAGATAATGAGATCAGTTTAGAATTAATGAAGGATTGTGAAAGAGAGAGAGTGTGTGGAGTTAGTGTCATCAGCAAAATGGACAGCTTGGTTGTCCCTCTGTGGTGAAGATGGAGCAGTATTAAAGTTCCTGAATCCTATTAGATTTCCTTATCTTCAGTATCCCCTATATAAACCTTTGCTTCTACATTACGCTGTCTACCTGCCTTTTGTTACTACTGCAAGAATCCCACCAAGATTGACCCTCTTTTATTGCTTGGTTGCAATTGTTTTTATTATCTTGATCATCATCAAGAACTTATAATCAATTATGTGTGTTTAAATGATGAAATGGAACCATTTGTCACAGCCCTTGTCTTGAAAATGCAATTTGAGAGATGTTACCTTGTTGGCTCAAATTTGAATTAATGCATTACATCTGTGTACTCATACCTGCTCTTAGAAGGCATTGAGGCACATCAAATTATTGGTTGGCTGCATAGCCATTTAAAGTTAAATTCCAGTTTTTCTAATCAATCTGCTTGTAATCCATCCTGAAATTATAAGGTGGTTCTTAACTTCTCGTGCACAACATGAAGATAATGTGTGTCCCTGCAATGAAAATATGATTATCATCATAGTAAACCCAAGATGTTCAGAACTTGGGATAGTAGGTGTTCTCATTTAGATATGTTATGTTTAGGCTAAAGTCAGAGGTAAAATTGCCGCCTATCCCACTTGAGACCATTAAAAAATTGTCGATGTCAGGAAACATTAACAATGAACAGTAACTTTGTAAAATTTTCTTCACCTGAACTTGCTGCTATACACATGCTGGTGGCTTGATTGAATTGTATACATTGAAAAGAAAGACGTTTTAGGAATTTTCCTGCTGGATATTCTTCTTCCGTCCCCCCGTTGTTGATTTAAAACAATTATTAATAGTGGTGAGAAATACACTTTATTTTGATTGCTACTGGATTATCCTCTTGATTTGAGCTTTGAAAATGGCAACAATGTCAAATTTTGTAAGGCTATGTTAAGTGGTGGTCTGTGTTTTGTTTCGCACTTTCCTTGAGCTACTTGAAACATGGATAATCCTTCTTGTTAGGTTGAGATTATGCTTTATGCTGATTTGTTAGTTTTGTCTTGCAAATACTCTTGAGTTTATGTCTCTGATTTTCTGTTGCTCTTTCGGGAAAGGAAATGATTCTGATTCATCTCAAGAGATGGTTTTATTGCCCAAGAGAACCTAAACCTAAGAAACATTAGGCGGAAGAGGAACCTTGGATCTTTGCCATGGTACTTCTACCTTTCTCATAAACTTTTCAGCATCGTGATGTTAAATATAAAGTTTGTCTTCAAGATTTCCTTTTTTATTCCTCAAATTGTGTTGCAGGTGAGTCTTTTTTTATTTAAACCTAGGACTCATCGTGAGGATTTCCGAAGAAGATGCCGGCTTAAAAGAGAGGAAAACAATGTCTGGGAAAACTTGATGTGGGTTGTGGTGATGGAGGAAGAGAAGCTATAGGAAAGGGAGGTAAAATATGTATTTGTTATAACCTGTTAAGAGTATGTGTTGACCTGCATAAAAAATGCGGCGTTGATCTGCTTAAAAAATGCGGCGTTGATCTGCTTTCTTGTTGTTTTCGACTTACTCATGGACAATTTATTTTTCTTTACTGGGCTAGATTGCAATCGGGGAAGAATAAGAAGGTCAAGGACTAATTGTTCTCTACTTGTCCAGAGAGGCCGAGGAGGAATAATAAGTATGTGATATAGGAATATCAATCAGGCTGGCCTGTAGGCGCACAATGTTCTCAAAGTTCTTGTTTTGTAGTAGTTTTCAGCATTGATGATGTGTTTTGATGTTTTTAAATTGGTACTTCTTGTTCAGTTTGAGCCCCATACTTGATGGATTGGGTATTTCAGACAAAAACAACAATAAATTAAGGACATAATTCAACTCGTACGGATTCAAAGTTTAAGCTGACTACAAGTAACTAGAATCCTTTTGTTTTGAAGTATCTAGTCATGTTTCATTGATCTCTTCTTCTCTTGTTACCTGCAACAAATTGTATTCATTGTTATGTTTATTCCTTGTTAATCCATAGTCATAGTCACAGTCATAGGATTTATCCAAAAACTTAATCTTTGTCATAGTTTTCTTTTGCCATCGTCTTAACTTCTGATTTTTGACATTGGGTTGCAGTATCACAGAATTTGAACATTACACAG
>JAULKK010182458.1:0-16164 GCA_032355705.1 Rubia peregrina | reverse complement strand
AATCCTCAAATGTCAAAGAAAATCACCATTTGCTCATGAACTCCTTCGGATTGAAGAAACCCAATTTGTTGATTTTTGAGTGTTCTTTGACAAGAAATCTTCAATTTCCTAAGGTTGGAGGAAGAATTGGGTTTGTTTGTGGTAGGGGGAATGTTTAGGAATGGAAGGGTAAGAATTTGTGTGGTTGTATTGGGAGATTTGGGATGTGAATGGTGAAAAGAGAAGATTTTGGTGTTAGGAGAATGAAAGGTGGTTTTGAGAGAAGATAAGAAAGGTGAGGGTGAGAAAAATTTTGCACATGGAAGGAGGTAGAGGGAGGAAGAAGGTGGGGTAGGATATAGAGGAAATTTTAAAAATATATATATACAAGAGCAGCCCCCCCAGCGCGCGGCCAGCGCCTGAAGAACGCGCGGCCTGCGCGCGAGGACCAAGGCCAAATTCAGCCTCAGGTGTCAAAATGTGCGGCCCGTGCATTTGAGTGCGCGGCCAACGCCTGAAGCTACCGCACGGGCCATTTTTCGACCAAAACGATGCATTTTCTCCTTCTTTCTAATCTTCGCTTAAACCAAACGCTTTCTACAAAACAACCATGCACTTGCTCAAAATAAATGAAAATAAAGCAAGTAAATATTACCAAAACCAAGTTTATATAATGTCGTCGGCACGACTTGGAGATAAAAAGTAAAATAAATTGAAAAAAACAATAATAATGATAAAAACATATTACCTCAATGGAATGTCACGAGTGACACCCTGATGATCAAAACCAAGTTTGTTTAACGTTGTCGGCACGACTCACCCCCTTCTTGGAATTTACTCACAAACCGGATCGAGAAGATCAACATCCTCTCCTTTCTCTGGTACAAAGGTCTCGTGGTAAAGTTTCAACCGTTGCCCATTCACCTTGAAGAAGTTGGACTTAGCTCTATCTAAAATTTCCACCGCACCATGCGGGAAAAATTTCACCACTTCAAAAGGTCCAATCCACCGTGACCTCAATTTACCAGGAAAAAGGCGAAGGCGAGATTGAAATAGGAGGACCTTTTGACCTATGTCAAACTCCTTCCTATTGATCATCTTGTAAAACAAAGCCTTCGTTTTTTCCTTGTAAATCTCAGCATTTTCATAGGACTCTATTATTATCTCCTCTAGTTCTTGCAATTGCATATTTCCATG
Source organism: Rubia peregrina (assembly GCA_032355705.1). NCBI lineage: Eukaryota > Viridiplantae > Streptophyta > Magnoliopsida > Gentianales > Rubiaceae > Rubia > Rubia peregrina. The sequence continues at coordinate 14,988 of JAULKK010182458.1, read as the reverse complement.
CAAATCGGCTTCATCCATGTCAAGGTTGAACTTCTTGACCGCCCAATAGGCTTTATGCTCTATTTCCACTGGCAAATGACATGGCTTCCCGAAGATCACTGGTATGGTGACATGCCGATTGGTGTCTTATATGCCGTTCTATGCCCACAAAGCATTATTTAGCCGAAAACTCCAATCCTTCCATTTAGGGTTAACCATTTTTTGAATAATGAACTTGATTTCCCGATTAGAAACTTTGGCTTAGCCATTGGTTTGTGGGTGATAGGCGGTGGAAGTCTTGTGTGTGACATCATACTTCCTTAAAAGGACATCGATTGTCTGATTACAAAAATGGATGCCACGGTCACTAATCAATGTTCAAGGGACCCCAAACCTAGAGAATGTGTTATCCTTCAAAAATCTGCAACCACTTTAGAATCACCTGTCCTAGTGGGTTTTGCTTCAACCCACTTTGAAACATAATCAGCAACAAGAAGAATATATGTAAAGCCACAAGATTAGGGAAAGGTCACATAAAATCAATACCCCGTACATAAAAAATTTCACAATACAGTATGGGCTTCCGAGACATCTCATTCTTAGATGAAATATTCCCTATTCTCTAATAGTTATCACAAGATTTACAAAAAGTGTATGCATGTTTATTCAACGTAGACCAGTAAAACCCACTTTCTAGAACTTTCCTAGCGGTCCTTTTTTCACCAAAATGACTGCCACATGCATATGAATGAAAAAAGCATGAATTGAATGCACTTCACTATCGAGGATGCATCTCCTAACTACTTGGTCAGCAAAATGTTTCCACAAAAATAGATCATCCCACATAATGCTTAGCAGCACTTTTAGCTTATCTTTTTTAGCTTTAGTAAAATGAGGAGGGAATTTACTAGAAACAAGAAGATTCACAATGTCAGCATACCACAGAGGGATATTTCAGTTTGAGAACAATTTTTCATCGGGGAATTCCTCCCGTACATGATCCTTTTTTGGTGACATCATCTCAGCTTTTTGATATGGAACCAAACAGCTTAAATGATTTGCCACTAGGTTCTCTGTACCCTTCTTGTCTCGGACCTCCAAGTAAAACTCACCTAAAAGAAAAATCCATTGAATCAACATTGGCTTGGCCTATTTCTTTGTCATCAAGTGACGAAGAGCTGCATGATTAGTGTACACAATAACTTTGGTACCAAGCTAATAAGATCAAAACCCTTCTAAAGAAAATACCACAACAAGAAAATCTTTTTCCGTGGTAGAGTAGTTTCTTTGGGCCTTATTGAGAGTTATTGATGCGTAGTAAATGGCGTGAGGTATTATCCCCACCATTTGACCAAGTACCACTCTGACGGCATAATCACTTGCATCACACATGATCTCAAAAGGGAACGACAACAAGACTAACTTTTCCTTCAATGAATTGAAGGCCCATTTGCAACCTTTGTCCACCACAATTCCCCCCCCCCACCCCTTTACAACAACTTGCACAAAGAAGATGCAATTTTTGAGAAATCTTTGATGAATCTGTAGTAAAATCCTGCATGGCTAAGAAAAGAACGCACTTCGTGCACATTAGTAGGATAAGGCAAGGTTAGAATTGTGTCTATCTTTGCCTTGTCTACCCCAATACCCTGTTCTACCATAAATTGACATTTCTTAGAATTTAACCCAAGATTGGTATCAATGCAACGCTTAAGAACTTATGCTAAGTTTGCTAAACAACTATCGAAGGAATTATCATGAACAGTAAAATCATCCATGAATACTTCAACAAAATTTTCAACAAATTCTAAGAAAATGCTTACCATACACCTTTTGGAAAGTGGCTTACATAGCCTAAGGCATACGTCGATAAGCAAACATACCAAAGGGGAACGTGAATGTCGTCTTCTCTTGGTCCTCCGGGGTAATGGCCACTTGAAAATACCCCAAATACCCATCCAAAAAGCAATAACATAGGTGGCTTGCAAGCCTCTCAAGCATTTGATCAATGAACGATAACAGGAAGTGGTCCTTTCGGGTTACCGTATTTAACCTCCAATAATCAATGCAAATGCGCCACCCATTTCAGACTCTAATGGGTACCATCTACCCTTATCATTTTCAACCACCATCACCCCACTGTTCTTTGGCACCACTTGTGTTAGACTTACCCATTTGCTATCCGAAATTGGATAAATCATACTATTTTGAAGCAATTTGAGGATCTCCGCCTTTACAACCTCCATCATAGGTGGATTCAAACGACATTGAGGTTGTCACACAGGTTTTGCATCATCTTCCAACAAGATACGGTGCATGCAAGTGGACAGGCTAATACCTTTTATGTCAGCAATAGTCCATCCAATTGCTTATTTATTTCTCCCCAAAACCTCCATTAGCTACTCCTCTTGCTCCTTGGTAAGTTTGCTCGAAATAATGACCAGAAGTGTGAAATGCATACTTGAGGCCACTTGGCAAAGGTTTAAGCTCAATCATAAAAGACTTTTCTTAAACACCTTAACTAGAGACTTAGGATATAACTCCTAAATCATCATCCTAAATTTCTTACCAATAAAGCATCCTTTATTCTTACACAAACCTTAGTCTATTACAAATATAAGCTTCAAATGTGCTAAAGATGCAATTCCATTAGATTCAAAGTAGGTTAAGAAAAGAAGTATTTAGTTATGAAAAACTGAAATAGGTCATCCAACCCCAAATCTACCAAAGTCTTGCAATCTTCCAACAAAATGATAACAAAAGAGATGCAAAATGCTCAGGAAAATTCATGCATTTTGGCATCTCATCACACAAAGTATATCTTCAAGAACAAGTACAATGTTGATGGTCATATTACAAGGGATAAGTCAAGATTGGTTGCTTAGGGATATATGCTCAGGTTGAAAGAATTGATTTGTATGAGACATTCACACCCGTTTCCAAGTTAGAATATTACACGTGGTCTTGATGGCCCAATGATAATAAAGGAAAATGAACAAATATTTTTAGCCCAAGGAGCACGAGAGCATATAGAAGAGGCTTAGCGGGTGCTGATGGGAAAACTCCAGTCCCATCAGCCACCAAACCATATATAACGAGGAAAAGGGTGTGACCCAAGGTAAGATTTTCCTACCAGTTCACTATTCACTTTGATACGTTTATACATGGAAACTATGGCTAACCGGAGCATCGGAGTAGGCATGACCATGAGCCTGCCACCCTGACCTCTTTCTGCCCATCCTGTAGGTTCAGATGTACACTGGGCTGGTGCAGATTTTCGCTATACATATTACAATATTTGGCATTTACATTGGCTCCATCTATGGGGAATGCATCAAATTTCATCATTCACGCATCTTGGAGAAGATGGATGTATGAATACCGGAGAACTTATATGACCGGGTGACAGTGAAAAATGTAACGTAAGAGAATGAACCCACCCCGATGCTGACGCCAATGGGGAATAGATATCAAATCCGTACAGCAGAGGAGAATGTAAACAACTCAGAGGTATTGCAAATGATAATGGAATCCAAGAAGGAAATGATGAGGAAGCTACAACAAATTGAGGACAGGCAGCCCTGGTGGAGAGGATACGACATGAACCCAACGACGCTCTTCCCAGAGCAAGAAGGTGATTCTGAAGCACCCAGTAGAGGAGAGAGGGGGTAAGGAACCGATCGGGCGAAAGACACCGCCAAAAGAATAGAAGAAGACTTAAGAATAAATGCTAGAGGCTTGCCATTTACCAGGCGGATATAGATGTTTACGGAAAATCTGAAGCTGAAAATACTGATAAACCTGGGACAGTATAATAGTGAGGCCGGCCCAGAGGAGCACCTGCACACTTTTTGCACCAACATGGACACTTTTACGATACCGCAAGCCATATAGTGCAAGGTGGTTGCAACTTCCCTGAAATCTTATGCTTGGGTATGGCTTAGAAACCTGGAAGATGGGAAAATCGATATCTTCTTTTAGTTGGAGGAGAAGTTTTTGACTCGTTTCATGTAGAGGAAAAAGTTCCAGAAGACATAATCTGAGTTGCTTTCCATATGGCAGAAGCAAGTAGAGACACTGTCAGTGTACTGGGAAAGATTTAACGTTAAGACAAACCAGGTGGCGGAAAGGAGCAGCCAGTTCCTTATTGACATGTTCATGAATGGTTGAAGACATATGTTTTTGTTACGAGGCTTCACCTTGGACCCCCCCCCCCCCCGAAGACCATTGATGAACTGATGAGGAGAATTAGAAACTTCAACAGAGCGAACCTGGCTGCCAAAAGGAGGAAGAAAGCATAAAGAAGCTACAATCAGTGGAGGGCCAACAGGGAGAGCCCAGAAGGAAAGCTGGGGCAGCTAGAGCAAGCACCCAGCAAATGCCAAACAGGTTCAATAGGTTGGAAATAATTTTCACCCCGCTGATCAAATTGCCCAAGGAGATTTTTTCCCTCTATGTAGGAAAGGGAATCCTGGATGTACTGCCTAAGATGAAGAAAGAGCCTAGGAAGAGAAATAAGTCTAAGTTTTGTGAGTATCGTGATGACCACGACCATGATACGAATGAATGTATTTATTTGAAGCACAATATTGAGGATGTGTTGCATAGCAGCGAGCTAGTGCATTTGGTAAAAAGCACAAAGGATCACAACAAGGCAACATACCAGGGCAAAAATAAGTACGGAGGATTTCCCATGCAGCAAAATAGTTGGAATGGACAAATACCCCGTTGATGAACTTTACAGATAAAACAGTTTAGCCAGAAGGCACCATACTCCTCCCGGTTATGGTGGGAGAATGTGAAAGAAGCAAAACCGTGGACATTGAGTTTATAGTTGTGAAGGAAAATAGCCCCTACAACCTGATACTGGGTAGGCCGGCACAAGCATTGTTTAAGGGCATAGTGTCAACCCTGCACCAATTGTTGAAATTCTTGACTAGGAAAGGGATATTTACGGTAAGAGGAGACCAGCTTAGAGCTAGAGAGTGCCAAATGATCGCACTCAGTAAGAGAAAATGAGAAGATAGAGGCAGGAGCCACAGGGTACATGTCAACAAAGTAAGACCTGACAGGTTAATCACAGATGGAAATGACCCATCAAAGCTTGGTACAATAAAGGAAATAGTGAGGTTAAACGGAAGTTGGTCGGAGCAGGTAGGAACCAATCTTCCGCGTAAGTGAAAAACGAGCTGATAAAGGTCCTGGAGGAGAACGGGTGAGCCTTTGCCTGGAAGCCGGAAGATATGATAGGGGTGCCGAAAGATGTCGACTGCCATGAGCTAAAAGTGTATCTCTCTTACATGCCAGTCAAGCAAAAGTGAAAGATGTTGTGTAGGTAGAGAAATGAAGCAGTTAACAAGGACGTGGGTTAGCTAGTTACAGCAGAGATCATGAAAGAAATCCCCTACCTAACTTGGCTAGCCAATCCATTACTGGTGAGGAAGACTGACGGCTACTGTAGGATGTGTGTAGATTATTGAACAGAAGGTAGACACCCTTACTAACTACCCAATTAAATGTTTCCTCAACGCGTAAAAGGGGTATCATCAGATTCCCATGATAGAGAGTGATGTAGAAAAAACTGCTTTCATTATGGAGAAAAGGGCTTTTGGCTGTCGGATGATGTCTTTCGGCTTGAGAAACGCCAGACCAACATATCAAAGAGTGGTGGACAAAGTTTTTAAGGAATGTATTGGAAGAAACCTGGAGGTGTACATGGATGGCATGGTGATAAAGAGCAGCCAATACGAGACTTTCGTGGAAGACATCAGGGAGACCTTGATACAATTCATGGAGAACAGGATGAAGTCGAACCCAGCTAAGTGCATATTTGGAGTGAGACCAGGGAATTTCTTAGAACACATGGTGTCAAATGAGGGCCTGCATGCAAACACCAAAAAGATAAAGGCAATTATGGAAATGAAAACGACAAACACGGTGAAGGAAGTGCAGAGCCAGAATGGGAAGCTGGCAGCTATGAATATTTTTATGTTACAAGTGGCTATAAGAGTGCTACCATTCGTCAAAACACTGAAGGGGTGTGTGGATATGAAACTAATAGTCCAATGTGAGGAACTGCAAGAGAATGTATTTGAGGAGCTAAAGACCTATCGGAAGGATACGGTCCTAAATCCAAGGAAAAGAGAAACCCTATATTTGTATATGGAAGCAAGCAATGAGGCAGTCAGCGGGGCACTGGTTAAAGAAGAGAACAAAGTTCAGTGACGGTACTTTGTAAGTCAAGCCCTGCAAGGCCCAGGGCGGAGATACACGAATCAGGAGAAGCTGGCATTAGCTGTGGTTCACACCGAAAGAAGGTTGAGATAGTATTTCCAAGTGCACCCTGTGGTGATTTTGATGAATCAACCACTCAAAGTAATACTGACCAAACCAGAAATCTCCGGTAGATTGATGAAGTGAACAGTTGAGCTGGGAGAGCATTCCATCGAATATGCCCCGAGAAAGGGGGTAAAGGGGAAGGTAATGGAAGATTTTCCAGCGGAGATGCCAAAGGAGAAGAAGCTGAAAGATGTGGTGGAAGAAGAATCCCATCCCGTAGGCTAAAATGTCAGGGCAGGAAGAGACGTGTGGAAGTTGTATGTAGACGAAAACTCCAGAGTGGAGGGAGCAGGCATAGGCCTAGTGATATCAGACTCGGAAGGTGTGGAATCAACCTACGCTTTAAATTCTTAGCCTCCAACAATGAAGCAGAATATGAGGTGCTAATCGCAGGCATAGAAATAGCTAGGAAGCTGGGAGCAAAGAAACGACTGGCCTACAGAGACTCAATGCTAGTAGTTAACCATTATAATAGGCAGTATGCCGCAAAAGAACCAACAATGATGAAATACGAGGATAAGGTCAAAAGCTTGGCGTCTGAGTTTGAAGAGTTTGACATCACCAGGGTCTGAAGGTTGCGGAACACGAGAGCAGACGTGTTGAGCTAGCTGGCCTCCTCAACTCATGCACACTTAACCAAGACTGTACTGGTAGAGGAGCTTGTATGCAGGTCAACGGACACAAGACAGGTAGCGGCAATATAAGAGTCAACGTCCGATTGGATGACACCCATTTGCAATTACCCGGAACATGAGGAATTTATAACATATGAGACGGATGCAAGGAAATTAAAATAAAAAATCTACAGTGCGCTGTAGAAGTGGGGTGTTGTACAAGAAAGGTTACACTGAACCATGGCTCAGATGTGCAGGTCCCGAACTGGCATAAATAATTCTCAGGGAGATTCATGAAGGAAGTTGTAGCAGTCATCAAGGAGCAAGGACGATGGCATTGCGAGCAGTAAGGGCATGGTACTACTGGCCAACTATGAGAGCCGATTCGGATAAAATACCAAAGAATGTCGAAGGTGTCAAGAATCACACAAAGATGCAGAGGCTTCTAATAGATCGAATAACAAGCGAAAGATTACCCCGGCATTTAGCAAAATGGGGGATTGACATTGTAAGGCCATTCCCGGAGGCAGTGTAAAGAAAGAGGTTTCTGTTTGTAGCAATAAACTACTTCACAGAATGGGTGGAAGCAGAGGTTTCAACATGGATAACAAGTAAAAGAATCATAACCTTTGCTTGAGGGATCATAGTGTGCAGATTTGGCATCGGGCGCGTGAGAGTGAGAAACAATGGAAATCAATTCGCCCATGAACCTTTCAGGTCGTGGTGTGATGACCTGAATATAGGGCAGCAGTTCACCCTCGTAGCTCACCCGCAGGCAAATGGGTAAACGGACCGCCACAGGGGAATCGTCGTACAGGCTTTATTTTTGGGACCGATGTAATTATTCCTCCAGAAATAGCAGTGCCCAGGAGGATAATAACGGAACCAATGAGGCAGGAAGAAAATGAAGAAACTATCAGGGAAAACTTAGATGTCCTAGATGAGCTCAGGGAGAAGTGGCACTGAAACAAGTGGCGTACAATTCTTGGATAGAACAACATTATAATAGAAGGGTGCGGGTAATATCCTGGAAAGTAGGGGCTTAGCACTAAGGAATAATGAAGTAAGTTGGGCCCAGGGTCAGAAGAAGCTGGACGCAGAATGGCACTGTGCCAGCATCCGGTCACAACTATTGCCTTTGAAAAGGATGTCTAATCCAGGCGAAAATTTTGGTACTGGACCCAACGGCCAGCACAAAAATTGCAGGTTGGGTCTAAAAATGCAAAAGAAATGAACCTCCAACCACAACCAAGGCCGGAGAAAAGTGAAGCCTGATTTAGGCAAAATTGCAGCGCTAGCCCAAACAACCAGGGCAGTTGTAGGCCGAATCTCAAAAAGGGAAAAAAATGAACCTTCGGCCACAACAAGTGCTAGAGAAAAATGAAGCCCGATCTAAGCAAAAGTTGTAGCGCTGTCCCCAACAGCTAGCACAATTGTAGGCCGGATCTCAAAAGGCAAAAGGAATGAGCCTCCGATCCAACCAGTGGCAGAGAAAATAAAGCCTAATCCTAGCTCAAAATGCAGCGCTGGCCCAAACAGCCAGCACAATTGCAGGCCAGATATCAAAAAGGAAAAAGAAATGAACCTCCGACCATAACCATTGCCGGAGAAAAATGAGCCTGATATAGGCTAAAGTTCCAACGCTATCCCTAACAGCCAATGCAATTGCAGGCCGGATCTCGAAAAGGAAAAAAATGAACATCTGGCCACTGCCAATGCTAGGCAAGAATGAAATCGGGCCTAGGTTAAAGTTGCAGTGTTGACCCAATAGCCAGTGCAAGTGCAAGACGGATTCGACAGGACAAAGGGAAACGAGCCTCTGGCCACAATCAGTTCCATAGTTTAGAGAACTAGATCTAGGCTAAAGGCCCAATTGCCAGGGCAATTACAGGTTGGATCTTAGACAGGGTATAGAAATAAACCTCTGATAATGACATACCGGATCTTATAAGGATAGAAGTATATTCAAGAAAAAAATAGCAAACGAAGTGATTAACATTAACAGATAAAACAAGAAGAGTGAACGAACACAAAGAAAAGAGAAAACAAACATCCCAAATTACAAAAAGAAATAATATCGTCTCATCCCTCAATAGGGGAACAAAAAATGAAAAGAAAAAAAGTAAAAATATATTCTTCAAGTCTTCGTCATGGCATTCTCATTCTTAGCCTCCTCAATCACCAGGGCATCATCGGTTCTATCAACCCCCTCGACACTACCAGCAGCTTGAGCAACCTCATCGGCAGGGACTCCCGCATTTTGACTTGTTGATGAGTCCAACTGGCAGAATGTGCATCAACTTCAGGTGAGGCGCCATCAAGAGCCCAACTGTCAAGTTCAGCCAATGACATTCCAGGGTGCAATGGAGAGAAGTACCTAGTGAAATTGTACTCCCAAAAAGGAATAAAAGAATCACCGAGGATAACCAGAAGCTGATTCTTATATTCAGTCCGGGAAATGGCCCCCATCAACACGCCGCTCAGAGGCCTTATTACTCCACACCACGAGGCAGTAAAGGCTCAAGAAGCCACAAGTGAAGGCCCAGTCCTGGAAAACTTTTAACTCAGCAACTCTGGCTTCAACACGGGTCAGAGAACTCTGCAAAGAGTCGGTAACTCCCTTCTCCAGCTCTAGGTCCTGCTTCAACTCTGTTACACGACGAGCTTGAGCCTGCAGGAAGACCAAGCCACATATTTTCTTGCCCACTTCCGCTCGCGAGTTATCATTCTTCTCCTTCATAGCCCTGGCAGAACAGAGATACCGGAAAAAGAAGAGGAAGCAAGTTAGAAAAGAATAAAGTAAAAGATAAATAAAAGTGAATAAATAAAAGGAAAATCACCTCAACGATGGTTGTGGCTAACCTGTCAGCAAGAGAGTTGGTACCGGTAATGTTCAGAGAGTGCTCGTGCAACCAGGCATTGAAGTGAGGAATAGGCAAGGCTTGGAAGATGAGCTCCGTCAGACTAAAGACACTGAGCAATGGACCCAGTGCAAACCCCTGGGAAAAGGAACCGTGCATAAATGGAGGCGAGAAGGGAATCGAAGAGACAGGACGAGTGCCAAAGCAAGTTCTTGCTGACCAAGGGATGGTGTCTCAAGAACCCGTTTAGAAATCACAGTGGAAGCACACAAGCTGGGACCCGCTTCACTCTTCTCAGCTCTTCTCCTTAGCCAACTATGAGCCCTCTTCAGGGAAAGTTCATTCTCGTTTATCTTAGCGTCTAAGATGTCGATCACGTCAACCTTTTGGTCCACGACCCTAGCTGCATCATCAGTTTGGGAAGTTGGACGGTTGCTTCCAGCCCAAGAAAATCAGCCACCGATATTTCTACAAAAGAAAGAAGGCAAAACAGGTTTGAAAAATGTACAGACAAGCAAAATCAGCATCTCAGCTAAACAACAAAAATGATACAATAAACCTATACCACTGAGGTGGCGAGCCTTCGCATGGAGAAATTCCGCCCGAAAAATGTGGCAAGCTGATGGCATGAAGGGTAGAGTCTCTCAGGATGTGGTCACACCTAACACTCATGACCTCAAGACGCGAGATGTACGACTACATGGGAAACATTTCAATGTTGTTGGGGCAAGACCCCTGTCATTTTTTTGGGCCGGGGGGATAAACGACCCTCTCATCCCTGTGCATTTCCAGGACAAGGTCCTCGTCCATAAAAATGAACCATTGATTCCACTCAACACGAGTGGGGAGGTCGATTAACAGTTTGACCTCATTCTGTCGGAACTTCAAAAAAGTCCAGTCTGGGGGCATCCTTACTAAATGGAAAAAGACACGAAATAGGGGAACACACGGTTCAATACGGATGAGGAGATATAAGACTTCAAAGCCCATAATGACACGAACGGAATTAGGAGGAATGTCAGTTAATCCTATATCATAAAAAGCCTAAATGCCTAAAAGAAAGAAGAAATGAGGAATCAGAGGCAACAGTGCTCGAGAGTTTCAAGATATACGACGACCATGCCCCAAGGTATGTGTAATACTGTTTGACCAATGTTGGGTAGCAGAATGTGATCACGTATGTCATTAAAAAGGACCCGCTAGGCATTGAAGGCGGCCTTAATATTACTGAGAGCCACCCAGAATTCAGGTTTGTGGTGTCACAGTAAGAGACTGCCTTAGGGGGGCCAACGATAGAAACCATGGTAGCAAAGTAAAATGAGAGAAGTAGGAAAAATAGAGAGGGTACCCGGAGGAAGACTAAAGACCACCGGAAAATCGAAGTCTGGACGAGAGTATTTAGGAGGACAAACAAAAGTGCAAGGATAAAATCGGCAAAAGAAAGTGAGAAAGGATAAGAATAAGCAGAAAAGAAAAGGAAAGATAAAGTAGGTGGGAGCAATTAATCTCTTGCAGGACAGGACGACAAAATAATTATGATAACCATCTAGGGTGAGGGTAAAAATTACGCTGCCGGCATGCAAAAAACTGTCAGAAAGAGACACGTGGCAGACATCAAGACAGGTAGCGTAACCGTCGTATAATGCATTATTGAAAAAGGGATAGTTAGTTAGTGGGCATTTGTGGGAAAACAATTGACCGTCAAAATCCCCAGAGAAGAGATGAAGCAGGTCCCAGAGATGCTACTTGCTCCCTGGGCAGCTTAAACATGGAGGACTAGGAAAAATCTAGGCTCCGACTATGCTAATGGCCTCTGGTCGACTCACATAGTCAGGCCATGGCTGCGGGGACTTGATAATGCATGGTCCTGATGGCCTACTGATAAGAAAGGAAAATGAAAAAGGCTTTTCGGTCCAAAGAGCATGAGGGCAGACCGGAAGAGGCTTGGCGGGTGCTGATGGGATAGCTCTAGTCCCATCTACCACCAAACTGCATCTAACGTGGAGAATGATGTAACCCAAGGTAAGATTTTCCTACCAGTTCACTATTCCATTTGATACGCTTCTACATGGTAGCTATGGCTAACCGAAGTGTCAGAGCAGGCACGACCTACTGACTATAGGTTCAGGTGTATATTGGGCTGGTGCAGATCATCGCTTAACATATTACAAGATTTGGTATTAACATAATCCATTTGAATTTTACTTGCTATTGCTTGTACTATAAATTCCACGTTGTACCAGATGGATGTCAACAGTTCTTTTCTAAATGATGTGGTAAATGAAGAAGTGTAGGTGGAACAACCCAAATGATTTGAGGGTTGTCACTTTCCACATCATGTATATCAACTAAAAAAGGCCTTGTACGGGTTAAAACAAGCACCAAGGGCGTGGTATGAGTGACTCACTAATTGTCTTCTTCACAAGGGTTATCGTCGAGGGGGAGTAGATCACACCTTGTTTGTGTTTAACAAATCATCAAATATTTGATTTCTCAAATTCATGTTAATGATATTGTGGTTTTCTCTACTTCATCATCTAAGATACAGGATTTTGTAACTTTGATGCAGACTAAATTTGAGATGAGTATGGTTGGAAAAATAACCTATTTTCTAGGACTTCAATTGAAAAAAGAAAATATTGGTCTTTTTATAAATCAAAGTAAGTATGCCTTGAATTGGGTGAAGAGGTTTGGACTAAGTAACTCTCGAGTTGTAAAAACACCAATGGGGCTACTGGAGAATTAGTGAAAGATGAGAAATGGGTTAGAGTTGATCACAAATTGTACATGAGTATGATTAGGAATCTTTTGTATTTTACAGCAAGTCAGCCAGATATATGTTTCTGTGTAGGAGTATGTGCAAGATTTGAGGCTGATCCTAAGGAATCTCACTTGACCACAATCATGACGATAGTTCGATATGATAGTGGGACTTCTGAGTATAGAATCTAGTTTTCTAAAAACCAAGACTCTCATCTATTTGGTTATAGTGATTCTGATTAGGTTGGTAATGCTGATGATTGTAAAAGCACCAATGGTAGATGTTTATTTATTGGTACGAATATGGTATCGTGGTAGAGTAAGAAAAAAAATTGATCTCCTTATCAATTGATGAAGCTGAGTATCTTGCTGTTGGAAGTTGTTGTGCACAACTATTGTGGATAAAACAAATATTGAATGACTATGAAATTAAGGAAGGGCCACTAAAGGTGTTAAGTGAAAACAAGAGTGCAATTGATATATAAAAAAATCTAGTTCAGCATTCTCGAACAAAGCACATTGATGTAAGAAACCATTTTATTCAAGATCTGGTTGAAAGGAAGGAAGCGGTGGTTGCGCATGTTCCAACATCTGAGAAATTTGCGGATATTTTTACAAAACCTTTGGACACTACAACTTTTGAGCTCCTCAGGCAACACTTAGGTGTATGTCGGGTTTGAGGTATTTTCACATTAGCTTTTATCTATTTTTTAGAATTTGTGTTTATAAATTCATAAAAATACAAAAAATAATAAGAAGAAGAAAATGTGACTAAAAAATTATAAGAAAATAAGTTATCTTGCAAGTTCAAGGAGTTGTGACTTGAGTTGACAAGTGGGAAAAGGTAATCATGGTTGATCTTGGAAAGGGAAAAAGAGAGGCACGGTTAATGAGGGGAAAATGGAGAAGTAACTCTAGGTAAAAAATAATTCTATCTCTCCCCCTTCCCTCTAATGTTGGCTACCATATTGATTGTCCCAGAACATTTTTTAAATTTGGAAGCTTTGTTGAGAGATTATGGCTGAAAACTTTGGAATTTCTTGCTCACAATATTATTGAGAATTTGTGATATGTTGATACACAAACTCCTTTCACACTAAATATTTTGCCGCAAATTCTCCAAAGCCCAAAAACTACCATGACCGAACAAAGAATTCAAGAGGATGCATGAAATGAAATTGTGACGTTCAATGGAAGAGCTCAGTGGCTAAGTAGTTCACTCATGATCATCTCGTGCATATCTATGGTAACTCATCTGGATCCTCCTAGTGCTCCCATGATTAAGCTGAATAGTATGGAGTTCGAGCATGTGTTGGAGTTTTATACTAGGATACACTAAATAATTTAGCTATCAATCTGATTGGGGTTAGAAACCTTAAAGGGAAGTATTTGGAGAGTTTGATGGTATTTGGAGAGTTTGATGAACTAGTAGTATTTGGAGAGTTTGATGGTATTAAGAAAATTGAAAAGTGTAATCCTAAGTTGATTAAGGGGTGTTTTATTAAGATGAACGAAGAGGAGTATTTTAATGTGTACAGTACTTCTACTATGCTTTGTCATGTTCACTTAGAGGAAATTGAAACCCCTATGGTAGAGGAGACCAAGAAGAAAGCTGAAAAGGTAAAAAAAAAGTTGAAAGGATAGGCTAGTGCGCCCTTGATAAAGCCTTATGATCATAGAGTTTGGAAGAGGAATATTGTGTTGAGAGCATCGTCTATAATCAAGATTTCTGAAAGTGATGATGAGAGAAGTGGTGGGTATGTTCCAACACAGGACGCGGGAGAGGTTTTGTTGATTCCATGGAGATTGATGAACATGAGCTAGGGTTCATGGATACTGATATGGGTGGTAAGGATTATCAATTTGAGAATGTTGATAAAGCCAACACATCTGCTCATGTGGAGGAATTAGAGGTAGGAGAGACAGGGGGAGATGACCTTATGCTTGAATAAGCTAAGCATATTGGAACACATGAAGCAGTAGTAGAAACTGGGCAGACAGAGCATGTTCCAACGCAGGATCCTGATCTGACCTGCTCTAGTGATGAGGTCTTGGATGAGTTCATCCGGACAAGATTTAGGAAGGATAAGAGGAAGGAGCTTGCACTTGATTCCTCTCAGCCAGCCAAGAAGAGCAAGAAAGAGACTCCTGCTCCAGCACCAAAGAAGAAGCCCACACTGCCTCCACCTCCGGTAGGTGGTGCTTCTTAGAAATTTATTATGATGATAATTGTAAGGAGATGATAAAGGTATTTTCTGACATGAATCTCCTTATGAAAACTCTGATTTTGCGGAATATTGGATCTTTAACTGAAGAGGAAATCACGCCCAACCTCTTCAATAGCACTAGAAGCAGCGGCTAGCCCGCAGGGTACACTCAACTCGACTTCTAAGCGTCTAGCTCGCAAGGTACACTTAAAAGGTTTCTCTATAAAC
>JAULKK010182350.1:0-16174 GCA_032355705.1 Rubia peregrina | reverse complement strand
GAAATAGAGGTTCTTACTACATGAGTTTGGAAGCTTCAATCCAATGCTCCCAAGGAGTTAATTAAGCTAATTTACAAGAACCCATAACTAATCTACAAAAACTAAGAAAAGAAAGAAGAAAAGAAGAAGATGAAAATCTAGGGTTTTTTGGACCCAAAATCGGGCTTGGGAGGTTGGAGAAGAAGGGGAAAAGTGGGGGATATTAATAGTACAAGTTGGGGTGAAAAGGGGTAAAAAACGGAGCAGGGTGTGCTGGCCGGGCGACGGGCGTGCGGCCTGGGCGACCTGGGCAGAGCTAGCGCGCGGTGTGGCGCAACCAGGCGGATATGGCACACGGTCTAGAGCACGCGCGCTGTCAGGCACCGCCCGCGTGTTTTCCACTCTGAAGGCGCCCGGTCTTCTTCACCCGGCCGGTCTTCCGTTGCTCCATTTCCAGTCTTCCGTTGCTCCGTTTTGAAAGTTCTTGTAGTAATTTTTATGGTACTTGAGAAGGAGAATCCAATGTTACCATCCTTGAAGGCTGGTTCTTCTCGTATAATTCTCATAACTATGCTTTAGACTTTTGGATCACAATTAATCCGCTTCTTTGACTTCTTTCTTTGACCCTTCTATCTTCTACCATGTTTTAACCCGTGACCTTCATTATTCTACCATCCTTGCGAATGAACTTCACTAAAATAGTCCAAAATTCTTACAAGCAATCTACAAATTAAGCTCACAAGAAGAAATCTAGATGCTCGTAAGGACCAAAAATCCATTAGACTCAAAGTAGGTTACAAAATGAAGGATTTAAATACGAAAAAAAAATGGTTATCTGAACCCCTTATGATGTAAACCTACCTAAATCTAGCAATCTTCCAACAAAAAGATAACAAAATAGATGTTAAATGCTTAAGAAAATACATGCATTTGACGTCACATCAATATCCTGCTGATTTTTTATATAATTGACATGGGTAACACACAATCAGGTAATATTTTGGTGGGGAGGTCTTTCATGAAATCTAGTAAGACGAAGATTGGTGTAAATTAGGGGACTCTAACTTGTGAATTTAATGGAGTGACTGTTACCTTTAATATTATTTATGTATTAAATATTCTCCGGTTATGGAACATGTAAATTTCACATATACTTTTGATTCTATTGTCCAAGATTCTCTTGAGATGAATTCCATGCAGGTTGAGTTAGAAAAATCTTTTTATGAAAATAGGATGGACATTAAGGAATATTATAAATGGCTCAATTTTGTCTTTGCGATCACAGTACGTGATTTTAGAAAAATAGGAACCCTTCTGTTTACTTGAACGGGAGACCTTCGATAATATTTACACCTTTTTTCATAATTAAATTTGAAACTTGATCCCCTTTAAACCTAAAGTATGTATATTTTGATGGGGTAAAACACATTCAGTGATCATTGACAACAATCTGGGTAAGTATGAAGAGGAGAGAATCCTTTGACACTTGAGGAGGAAGACATTTTTAGTTTAGAAGGAAGTACATTCATTCCAACCCGAGATGAGTTATAATCATAGAATGTTAAGGTCGAAGTAGAAGAGTCCATTTGAGGAGATAGAGGTGGATGAAATCTACCTCGCAATCCCCACATATCTCTAAGCAGGAACTATGGTCCAAGTTCCCCTAATAAGATGGAGTGCTTATTGGGGGAGGGGGAACCCAATTTATTTTTCTTTTCCTCCTTCTTGCACCTTTATTTCATTTGAATTCAAAAAATAATTGTTAAAAAAGAAAAACAATTTCAAAAAGGAAAAATATCCAAAAAAGAACAAAATAAAAATTATTTGTTTTTATATTTTCAATTGAGTTTGGTAGTTGTGTAGCAAGTTCCGCGTGAATTGAGAAACAAAGTACGGTTGGGTGTCCCGTTCGGTCGAACGGGAGGGATGCAGTATGTCCGACGTTGAAATTGAATAAAAAATTCTTCTATCAAATATTCAGTTCTTTCTAAACCCTATTTATTTGCTTTATTTTGTTATGGTTTGCTTGAATGTTTTGATTTGTTTGGATATTTTTTATCAATACAGGTTATTCTTTTTGCACTTTTATTTTTCTTTGGAGACAAACAAGAGTTTAAGTGTGGGAGAGTGATTGTATTGATACTTATTCTGCATTTTCCTTGATGATGAAATTTGTGAAATTTTGTAAAATATTGTTAATAATCAAGGAAATTGTTTTATTTTGGCGAATAAAATGTTCTTATGAATTGAATGAGCTGATTTCATTGTGGAACAGGGGTCCGTGGTAAAAATGGTGAATTCAAGAATACATACATAAGTTAATGTTTTCATATGATTCTTTGGATGACGGAAAAGGGTAAACTTTCATATTACCCTAGTAACATTTTACGTTTGAGTGGAACATTCTCCACATCCCCTTCCTTGTTGAGTGTACGAGTAATAGCATGTTATGTGGATTATATTTGAAATTTTGTGCAAGGATGAAGAAGGCCGTAGGAATAACCCCTATGGCCTTTTTAAATATTTTCTACCTACATTTTAACCCCTAGTGAGCCAAATTAAGTTTTGACTCTTCTTTGAAGTACTTGAGCTCAAGATATATTTAGCCAAAACCTTTTGAGTAGTCATTTTTATTTCATTTGGCTCGGGTGTATCCAATTATATGCATTGTACTTTGATTCTTATGATATGGTATGCATGGATGGAAAGTATGGTCTTATGAAGAATTTGGTTGGTAAAAATTGGTGTAAAAATAAGGGTGTGAATTGAACTCTTCCCTATTAAATATATGCACCAGTTCATCTACCGATGCTTGATACTTAGGAAATAATGTAGCTTTGCTCTCTGGTCTCTTCAATTATTTTTAAAAGCAAACAAAGTAGTTGCGTCAGGATGCCTTAAATAACTAAGGCACCAGTATATTAAATATAAGCACTGGTTTATTTACTAGTGCTTGATACTTACATATAAATTGTATCTTTGCTCTCTAGTCTCTTCAATTATTTTAAAAATACAATAAAGCAGCTGCGTCAAGGTGAATTTTTATGTAATTTTCACCGGTAAAGATACCAGTTCTAGGTTTATATACCTGTGCAAATGTGCGGATAGCTGGTTTAAAATAAATTTTTGACAACACTATGTCATACGAACAAACAAAATTCTCATAAGAAAAGTTCCAAAAAACCCTATTTTCCACAACATCATAAGGTAACATTCTCCATTTAATATTCATAAGGAAATATCATAAAATGTAATCATGTTATGTTTTTGCATTGAAAACTAGTTTTTTAAACTCATGCCATAATCCCTAATTTTCCATTCAATTGTGATTCTAATTGGAATAAGTAGATTTAGTTTTTTAATCCCTTTGTGTGGTAGATATATATTGTTCCATGTTCTTGTAATTGGATGTTTCTTGTTGTTTGAATAAGTTTGAACTTTGAGTGCATTCCACTTGCATACAAGGTGTTTGATTAAATGCTTGTATGTGAATATCGAAGATGTCCCCCAAAACCCCAAGTAAGAGGCCTTGAAAAGAGGGGTATTCATCAACATCAAGCGGTGCTCATTCGAGCAGCCTAGAGAGAGATTTGTCTCTGAGGAGGCAAGGTTGTTGGCCCAAAATTACAGAATGCGAAGGCATTAACAGGAAAGGGGAATAGAAGAAAATCCACCATTTCAAGAAACTATTCGACAATTGGAATGGGAAAAACGTTGTGCTACACCTCCCGCTTTAAACTTGGCCATCGTCGGTGAGTTCTATGTGAATTTGAGGTGTCAATTGAGCACGAATAAGGTATTATACCGGGAGAAATCGTACCCACTATCTCCTGAAACTATCAATGATTTGTACGGATTGCTTAATGTAAAAGAAGAGGACAACGAGATGTTAGCATTGATCAACGAGAATGATGATTTGTACGACAAAGTCTCAAGAAAAATCGTGCAGTGTGTCACAAGTAATGGTACCAATGTCGACGGTCTAGTGTTTCCCGAGTTGAATTTTTTTTAGAAGAAATCACTAACATCGGAGATGAATGTGTGGTACCACTTCGTGGCCTCCCGTATTGACCCCGTCACCGTGAACACCGAAGTGCAAAATAGTCGGATAATCAAGTTATATGCAATAAAAAATAAACTTCGTTGGAATGTTGGGGAAGGAATTCATCATAATCTGACTGGCGACATGGAGAGGAAAAGATCATATGGTTTTGCAGCCTCATTTCTTCACTTACTCCTATAGGGAGAGTACCTAACTATCACCATGATGCATTTGACCACCCGATGACGAAAATTGATGTCGAATAATTTTGCAAGATAGGAACATCCCGATCTGACCCCTCCATTGAATATAGGGTTATTTCACTTGAGAGAGGACTGTAAAGTTTGCGAATGGATTGTCAATTTCAACAATTATGGTGTGACCGTGTGGGGAAAGTGCTAATATACCAATTTCTAGATGCAGTTAGACCTTTCCCATCACAGAGTGTCAGTGACATTGTGGAGGACATTCATGTGGCCTCAACGTCACAGGAAGGAGACAACGCAGCTTGCTACGAGGACGCAGAACCATTTTCGCATTATTATTCGTGAAATTGACAAATTATTATGTTGCTTTTGGATAATTACCTATTCCACAAACCCGACTTTTATTTATTGTTATTGGATAATTATTTATTGTTAAAATTATGATTGAAAAATTTTAAGTGAAAATTTACTCTGTGTTTAACTGAAGCCTAAAAACAGCATTGAAGCAGCTTAACGCAACTGCGTTTTTTTCCTGAAATAGGACCAGTAAAGTCGACATATAAACCGGTTGACATGTCGGTGCTAAAAAATATTTGGTCTCTGACCATAACCACAAGTGACAAGGCAGCCTGACGCAGTTGCGTTAATAAATTATTTGCACCGGTGTATTAGTCATTGGCACCGGTATTCACCATATAGGCACCCAATTACCACTAATTGTACTGTAATTCAAAAAAAATTAAAAACAAAAAATATATAATTAGCTCACATTAAAAATAAAGAATAACAAAATTCAAGTGGATTGGAGCTATGATCGTTGTTGCAACACAAATGAGGGCCATAGTGTAAATTTCCTAGACTTTGTTGTAGCCAATCAAAGTTCCCAGTCGACACCTTTCCTTTAACCTAAATATGTCCACAACGTAATTTTTGACATCCCCTAACATTGAATTTCATTTATTCTAATCCAATTTAAGATTTTGAAATTTCAAACTTTCTTGGAGGGACTAAAGTGCAAAAAGTAAAAAGGTTTTCTCGTGACTTCTAATTGAAATCCACTCGAAGATAATTGAACTATTAACTCCCCCGATGTATTTTACAATTTAGATGCCAAATTAGTCTCATTGATTGGCTACGAGTAAGTGTTCTTTAAACTTCTTGATATCTCGTAGTTCCCACTTCGTAAGCAACTGTCATTTACTTTGGAACGTATACTAGCGGTTTTGGTCATAAGACCAAAAATGAAGATTATTTTTTTATTACCACAATTATTCAATGAAATGAAAATTAATGGGTGGGGTTGCTAACGGAAGGGAACGTAAAGGAAAAATTCATAAGAAGGGCTTATTTACAATAATTTTGAAAATTGGCTTCGAGAACACACTTCTCTTAAACTTATTCTTCAAACATGTACACATGCATTTATAAGCTGAGTTATTATTCTTGTAAGGGTAATTAGTGGTCATAACAGTTTTTAAAAAAATTGGGCCGTAACATAATTTTACTACCTGCATAGTAAGTCATACTTTGATTAGCCCCAAGATTGTCATCTATACATTTACATATGTGAATTAATTAACCCCCCCCCCCCCACAAGATTGTCATCTATACATTTACATATGTGAATTGATTAATTTCTTGGTCAATTTAGTCATCCGAATAATTCCAAATAGTAATGGAATCATTACATTTAAAAGTTGGAAAGAAACTTAGAACCGATATATTGAGCATGCAACATGTGCTAATATTTTTTTAGGGAAACAAAATGTTTAAATATTTTCAACAAGAAAAGTTGGGAAATAAAATTTATAAAGGCACCATTTGGTTTAGGAATCGGTTTTAGTACCAGTGCTCAACACTTAGAGAGAAAAAATTTCCCTACAATTCTTTGTCTATCTCCATAAATTAAAAATGCAATTAAAAGAAGTTTTACACAGTTGCGTTCACTGGTATTTTTCTTTTAAGCACCAGTAGCAATACCGGTGGTCAGTATTTAGATAAAATTTTAGTATACTTGGTCTTTGTCCAATCTTTTTAAAAAAAATATGCTTAAAGGCAGACTAGAGCAGCTGCATTCATCTAAAAAGGCATCAATATTTATCGGTTCAGCACTGGTATTTGTACTGGTGCTCAACAGTTAGACAAAAAAATTTCACTTTCCATCTTTGTTCATATCCAGAAATTAAAATGCACTTAAAGGTAGCTTAACACAACTACCCTAGTCAATGAACATATCAGGTACAGTTTTGTATAGGCATCGATAATGTACCGGTGCTACATTCTTTAACACTTAAATATTTCATATTTCATCATAGGCACCGGTATTAATTTAGCTTATACCGGTTCAGTTATCGTTGCTACAAAATTCCCAATTTTAGGAACCGTTGTCAGTCCATCTTCCTCGACGGTTGTTCTTCTTCACATTCCACCATTAACGGTGGTTCTTCCTCGTCCAAGCCATCTTTAACCCTCCATAAATCCCATTAAACCCACATTATTCTCACCTTGTATTTATCATCGAATTAACACTGTTTTAAGAACCAAAACCGAAACAATTCTCCCATTTTCCTCCTAATCGGTGCCTTATTCACCACTGGCGAATTCATCCTTTTTGGGGGTCCCCAACAACACCATTTGGATCTCTGTACACTACAAACGGTCACAATAGTTAAAGGTAAGTGTCCTTTCCTTTGCATGTGTGTAAAAGTTTGTGAGTTTTTCCTTTCCTAACTTGAATCATTGTATGTGCATATTATGTTTGATGAATTTCCTCTAAGAACTAAAATGTCATTGTGGTGGGTACTCTATGTGTTTCGTGGTAATCGATGCTATCACATTGTATATTTGTTTGACAATACAATTTTTTGGGTTAAATTGTATATTGAAAAAATATATTTGTTGGTTGTGGATTGTGTTCGAATTGCAGCGTATATATTTGGTAGTAATGTGAGTTCTTGGAGAATTATATAAGGTTTTCTTATTGTGGATTGAGTACAAATATGTATGGTGGATTGTGGATTTTTAGATTATATGAATGAAAATTATGGGATTGTGGATTTGGATTATTGATTCTTTGATTAATATGGATTTGTTGGATTGTAATTTGGGATTTTTTATGTATGAAAATGGTGGATCGTGCAATGCGTTATTGGTTCTTCAATTAAATTGATTCTTGTGGATTGGAGATCGATGTGGTTAATGTGGATTTTGGATTCAACGTGGTTCTTGGAATGATGTGCTCCTTGTGTATTCGGATTGAATACTTTTTGGTATGATTGCATTCATAAAGGATTTGTATTGTGCATTGTAGATGCCTCCTAAAGTGAAGAAAGACCCAGGCATTGGCAAGAGAAAAGAGGGTGAGACAAAACCCAAGATCATGTTAGAAAAGGCCATCACACCCGCCATTCCCCTCAAGATATAAATTAAGGAACCCGGTGACACTAAAGAAGAACACTCCTCTTCATCGGACGAGGTACCTTCGGTTAAAAAAGGTTCCATAAAAAAGCAACTTGGGACTAACAATGTGTCAAATGCGAGTGGAAATAACGGGAAAGCCTTCGACAAATTTAAGATTCATATTTGGTCCAAGGAACGTGGTACAACCATGTGTCAATCTGTGATGCTTGCAATGGAACGGGATCTAGTGCCGGTTCAGTTCAACTTGGATGACATGGTTTGCACAAAGAGTTGGAACGTGTGGACAACATATTGTAAATATGCATTCTGGCGGCACATCAAGTTTAGGACTCATAGACACTGGAATAACACCCCTCCTGACACCAATGAGGAGGCATGGAAAGATACTTTGTTAAGATCCGTTCATATTGATTCTTTTATAATGTCCTATAGTTTTTTAAAAACCATCGCTAGAAAATTTTAATCGACAATTGTTAGCTTATGAAATTTATTGTGTAAATTCAATGCAGGCAAGCTTCAAATTCGAGCAGAATTTGACTCCAGCTGAGCTCCAAAAATTGAAGGGAATTGTTTCTGTTACAGTGGGAAATGCCCATCGCAATTGGAAGTCCAATATTGCAACGAAATACAGCAATAAGGTGGCTGGCGAAACAAACAAATCCAAAGCAAAACCTTGGGGAAATACAAGTGGGTGGAAGAGGAGGAGTGGAACATGTTCACAAAATGAGGACGACACCAAAATTTGAGGTAATCTATTTATGAACAATTGGTTTACTTGTATACAGATTACTAAAGACTTACTTTACTTATTGTGATTTGGATAGAAAATTTGAGCCACGGCTAGCGAGCAATCATAGCTGAAGAAATATACCCATCGAACGGTAGGAGCGGTCATCGAGTAACTCGGGTAAATATCATCGAGAATTGTAAAGAAGAAGAAAGAACCAAACTTGTTGCTCGGGGCTACACGGGGGAGGATATTGAGCAGAAGCTGAGCACAAGGAATTTTAATGTTGATAGATCATTGGTCTACCCCTAGTCCAACAAGTTGGGGGATAAGTGCGCATATACGAACCTGAGGGACATGGGCATTGCTGCTGATATTGTAAGTATTTTTTTAAATACTTGGTCATAGTGTTACCCATATATTATAATGTATTTAACTTCCCCATAATCATAGATAAGGATGAACGAGGAGGCTTCTAAGGGCACATTGATCCTGGAACTCGGGGAGGACATCTTGATATAGGCAACTGGTATCAATGATCACCCAGGGAGGTAGAGAGGTACTCAGACCAACGTCTAAAAATATGTTGTCATACTACATCTTACCCGTAGCCAAAGCAGATGCAGTAGCACCTCTTCCACCAGGCCAACAATCCCGCAGAAGCAACCGGCTGACCAGCCCGTGGTCAAGGCGATGGTGTCATACCTTGAACAACTAGTCAAGGAGATTGCAGCTGCTGGAGGAGTTCAAATCCCAACGAGTCAGGATGATCGAAAGTAATTCATTGAGAAGTCATTAGGCCAGGTCAATGTTGAAACACAATACCGTGAGCCAAAAATTTCCCCACGAAGGAATCCCAACGGCACCACCGTGATCAAGTATCCATTTTCGGCCTCGCGTCATCGCCTTATCTTCTCCATCTTTAGTTCCCTCTCCTAGTAACCTCAAGGAAATGTAGCTAAGAGTTGAACCAAAGATCGTACTATGTCCCTCTATATGGATCCCCCAACCTCCATCTTCATTCTGTATCCAGGAATTTGGATCAATCAATACCATGAATTCTCACGTTTCTAGAATTTTGACCTAATTAAATATCTGGTGATTGTAGAGGTAGCGGATGATCTCCCTTTGATGCTCTGATGATAAATGCAAAGACAAAGTGGAACAAAGCTGGGATAATTCTAAATTAGATATATCAACCACAATTCGTTCATGTGTATCCAATTTATTCATGTGGGCCAAATCAAAATTCAATGGAAGACATAAGAGAGAGGAACTTCTATCGAGACAGATTGAAAAATTGGAATTTGGAAATATCAAGCCGGAGATACAAATTCTCTTATCAACTTTGAAAAATGAATTGGAACGCTTCTTAGATATGGAAGATGCCAAATTGAATCAAAGATTGAAGCAATATTGGCTTCTAGAGGGAGACCGAAATACAAAGTTCTTCCATTCTTTTGCAAATACGAGGCAAGAAGGAATACCATTTATAAGTTGAAGGACATGCAAGGAATGTGGCGCTCGGATCATGTAGAAATGGAAGCTCTAATTATATGCCATTTTCAAGAGATGTTTACTTCATTGGCACCACATATAAAATTTATCCACCAAGCAACTTATTTGATTCAACCATCTGTAACAGATCAAATGAATGCATCCCTTACAAGACCCTAATGTAGCTCAAGAGGATTTTAAAGCACTAAAGCAAATGGCCCCAAACAAAGCTCCAGACCCTGACGGGATACCTCCATCCTTTGACCAAAACTATTGGGAAATTGTGGGGCCAAAAGTTACATCATCAATCCTAAAGTTTCTCAATTGTGGTGGATCCTTGAGCAATTTAAATGATACCACAATGGTCTTAATCCCAAAAGTTAAAAGGCCAACTGAGATCTCGCAGTTCAGACCCATTAGTCTATGCAATGTTATATGAAGAATTGTCTCTAAATGCATATATAATAGACTACGCAGCATTATGAATAAGATTATTTCTAAATCTCAAAGTGGTTTTGTGCCTAAGCGCATATAGCATATGAGGCTCATCACTTTATAAAAAAGTTTTTTTTAATGGGGAAAAATGATATATGTCGATAAAGTTGGACATGAGTATAGCATTTGAAAGAGTGGGGTGGCCTTTCTTATTACAGACACTACGGTGTATTAGTTTCAATGAGCAGTTCATCAGGCTTATACAACAATGCATATCATCGGTTCAGTTCTCTTTCATGCTTAATGGGCAACGTTTTGGTAATCTTACTCCATCCAAATGTATCAGACAAGGAGATCCTCTATCACCTTGATAGTCTATTACCTGTAGGGAAGTCTTGTCCCAAATTCTCAGGGATGGCTTAAAGAAATTGATATCATGATTGAAGATAGCAAAGTCAGCGCCTACATTGTCTCACTTACTTTTTTCCGATGACACTCTAATATTCGGTGAAGCATCCCCCAGGGGGGCAACGCATCTAAAGATTACGATAAGGTGTCATGACAAAAGGTGAATTATGATAAATCCTCAATCTTGTTCAGTCCAAATGTGCATGAAGAAATCAGAGAAAGCATACTCTCTATTATGGATATGGCAGAGTCGAGAGGACCTGATTAATATTTGGGTCTCCCAACTATCTTTGGTAGATCAAAATGTGCCTCTTTGGAATCCATCAAAAGAAAAGTGTGGACAAAAGTACAGAGTTGGGAGAATATACAGTTGTGAAAAAAAGGGAAAGAGATTCTCATCAGGGAAGATTTATAATCCATGTCTGCATATACGATGTCTTGTTTTGAACTACCAGATACTCTTGTAAAGGATATACACCAATTTTTTGCTAAATATTGGTGGGGTAACTCGAATGCGCAAAAGAAAATACAATAGGCAAAGTGGGTACAACTTTGCACTCCAAAAGGAATGGGTGGATTGGGATTTAAAGATCAATTTTTTTAATTTAGCCCCTTAGAGAAGAAAGAATGGATATTATTGACTAATCCAACTTCGACAATAGAAAAACTCTTAAAAGCAAAATAGCATGAAGGATTATCAGTCTAAAGGCTAACATAAGCCATGAACTATCATATGCATGGAGATCTATGATTTCAGGCAGAAACCTATTGATCAATGGCATTAGGAAAAGAATTGGGAATGGAGAAAGGGCGAGGATGAAAATTGACAAATGGTTACCAAGATTACGACATGCGAAACCGATTTCATTGCCAGATAATTATCCCAAAAATATCACTGTTAGGCAATTAATGGTGGAGAACGGAAAATAATGGAATACAGAACTCATAAACAATACATTTAGTCCGGATGAAGCCTATCTCATTCTTGTTATGCCAAGACCACATGAAAACTAGGTAGATTTTTGGACATGGATACCAACTGTGGATGGTAAATACTGTGTAAAATCTGGATATAAACTATCTATTAACTCAATATATTTCAACAATGCAGGTCATGCAGCAAGCATCAATCAAAGACCCTCTCCTCATTGGAAAGCACTATGGAAATTGCCCGTACCTACCAAAATTTTCCATTTTATTTGGAAATTATGTAAAGATCAGCATCCTACAGTAAAGAATTTATGTCAAAGAGGAAGACATCCAGAAAGTCATTGTTTGTCATGTACAGATGACGACACATCCTTAGAACATATTTATTCCATTTCCCAATAGCCCACCAAATGTGGTTTGTAGTAGATGTTCATGATCAAGTATATTGTTTCCACCAACATTTCTTCATTCTCTGGGTCACATATATGCTCATTAATCTACAGAGAGACTCGATGGCGATTGTAGCAATGCTAATGAATTAGTTATGGCATCATCGTAATAAGTTCTTAGATGGCGAATCTCATAAGATTATACCATCTTATTGCGTTCATGTCGTATTGCATAAATTGGGGGCACTAAAACGTGGTGTAACCAAGCCATTTTCGATGAATGATCCATTGTTCGCTGCTTAAAATACTACGGATGAAAGGCAACCTGGGGGAACCACTATGTTCTTTGATGCAGCAAAAACAAAGGGCTTCACATGCTTTGGATGGTACATAAAATACTCTGAGGGAGATAATCCATGAAAATATGGTGAGTCATCCAGGATAGATCAGATTCTTTCGGCAAAACTTGCAAAAGCATCAGTCTTGAGATATGCACTTACTAGATGTATAGATCTTCAAATTTATCCAGATGCTATACAAAATTTGATCAAGGCTATTTATAATGTGGAAGAATATATATCTTACTTTGGGCTGTTATGCACTAATATAAGATAATTTTTGTCCAAATTACAGGATCTAATGGTACAATGGATTCCAAGACAAGCAAATAGTGTAGCACATAAGTTATCACGATATTCACAGACAAATTGCTTGAATTTTTACTCATGGAGCTCGACTCCACATTTTGTAACTCAACCAAATTCTTAATGAAATACAAATCTCTTTTTAAAAAACACTCTTTCATCAAAATCTCTATTTAGATAATGAAGAAGTTACGAGGTAGTAATTGTGGGTTTGTATTCATGCTCTATGGTACATTATATAGAGGTACAAAGACCTATACATAAAAGGAAAAGGAATATAATCTAATTACAATTACAAGTAATATTCACATAATATTATTATTCCTTAATACTCTTCCTCAAGTTGGAGTATGGGGATCAGAAATGCCCAACTTGCCAAACAATGAATGAAACTGATTCTATCTGACAACTTTGGTAAACAAATCTGAAGGTTGATCAGTCGTGCGAATATGATGTGTAATAAAAGTACCAGACAGCAGGGCCGACCTTTACATGGCACAACCAGTTCTTTTGAACAATTTTGGGGCCCCAAAATTTTATTTAAATAAGGTTTATTGATACAGTCATCAGTAAGTAATTTACCAAATGTCAACTATTAAAATGTGTTATTTAAATAAGATTTACTGATACGATCATCTGTTGGTAAGTAATTTACTAAATGTCAACTATTAAAATGTGTACGATTATTTATCGGTAAGTAATTTACAAAATATCAACTATTAAACGGTACAAGACAAGATTTATCGGTAGCACTGTAAATTTTATTATTAGCTATTAATTTATTTATTTTAAAAATAAACATGATCCTTTTAGAAGTAGTATTATTAATTTGAAAAATCGTAATATCCAAATAATATAAATTTTATTTGATTATTTTATTTTAATGTATTTAGGGGCCTCATTTTTTATTTTGCACGGGGCCTCTAAATTGTCAGAGATGGCCCTGCCAGACAGCACAAGATCATGGACAAAATGGCAATCAACCTCTATATGCTCTGTACGTATATGGAACACCGGATTAGCCGCAATGTGGAGATCAGATTGACTATTACAAAACAGTCGCATAGTAGCAGAATGCACAACACCCAAGTCACGAAGTAAAGACTTGAGCTACAACAGCTCACAAGATGCAACGGCCATAGCACGATACTCCTCTTCGCAGAAGAACGAGAAACTGCAGGTTGCTTCTTGGTCTACCATGAAACTAGAGAATCACCAATCGCACAAAGTACCCAGACAGAGAACATCGTGTGATGGGGCAAGCAGAACAATCGGAATCACAATAAACAGTCAATTGTAAAGAACTGCATAAAACTAGAAATAAATCTTAACCAGGATGACTTTTCAAGTAATGAAGAACTCTAATCGCAGTTTGCTAGTGAGGAACACAAAGAGACTTCATAAACTAAGCAAGTGTATGAACAGAATAACTAAGTTCAGAACGAGTAATAGTCAGGTAAATGAAATGACCTACCAGGCGCCGATACTGCTAAGGATCATCATAAAGGGGCCCTCAACTTTCATAAGATCATGTTGTTGCTCCATAGGGAAGTCAGTCGGTTTAGACGCCGATAAACCTGTGTCAAATAAGATATCCAGGGCATATTTTCTTTGCGAAAGAAACATCACATCCGGTCTTCTAGAGATCTCTATACCGAAGAAATACTTAAGTGTACCAAGATCCTTCATATGAAAACAAGAGTTCAAGTATTTCTTGAATTCATATATGAGCGTCGAAGAACTACCAGCAATGACCAAATCATCCACATAGACAAGTACATGCAAAGAAACTAAGCCACGAGTAAAATCAAATAAAGAGTAATATGCCTTACTTTGAACAAAGCCAAAGACGTAAAGCCTGAGCCAATTTCGTAAACCAATTACGAGGATCTTGCCGAAGACCATAAGAGATTTTTGAAGTCGACAAACCTGGCCAGGAGGCGCAAGGTGGCCCGGTGGAGGTCGCATAAATACCTCCTCATGCAAATCACCATGTAGAAAAGCATTATGCACATTCATCTGGTGAAATTCCCAACCACGAATGACTGCAACTGATGGAAATAGACGAACGTCTCAGTATAGTCAATTCCTTCCTTCTAGTGATTTCCAAGGACCACCAATCGATTTTTGTGACGCTCAATAGTACCATCAGACTTGAACTTGGTACGATACAGTCATTTGCAACCAATAGCATTTTTATGCAGAGGTAAAGAAGACAAAGTCGATATCTGATTACGCTCAAGCGCATTAATCTCATCAGTCATTGCATCACGCCAATGAGCATACTTCGAAGTCTCGGAATAAGTGGTGGGATCTGCACTAGAAGTTATTGCATCCAAAAATCTAGAATGCGTACTAGAAAATTTATCGCAATTTACAAAATTAGGTTAAGGATAGAGAACACCTGAGGATTGTGACAGTGCATGTGTGATTGTAGTAGTGGAGGGGTGTTAATATCAGCGACAAAGCAGACATAATCATCCAAGTAAGTAGGAGGTCGACAATCACGAACACTTTGTCTTACAGGGAGCAGAGCTGCAGGTGGCAGCGCCGAAGCAAATTCGGTAAACCAGGCGGCGGAGGAGAAGTGATCGGAGAAGGTGCCACCTCAGACGGCGGCGGTGGTGATGCAGGTAGATTAACAGTCGGCGCTGGAGGTGCGTGACCGAACACTCGCGGCGCCTACAGCGCGTCTGGGATTGGGTCGGTCGACAGCAGGGTAAATCGACAATCGGGAGCAGGGGCCACCATCGGCCACTGGTTCTCCGGCGGCGGTGAGTCTTCCGGTGTTCGATGGACGGCGATCGGAGATCAACGGCAACTTGAACGGCAACGGTGCGTGAAACGGCGACAGCGGCTCGAGAAAAAAGGCAGCGAAAAATTCTTTCAGGGTTTCAGGATCTTGACTCTGATACCGTGAAGAATTTACGAGGTAATAATTGTGTGTTTGTATTCATGCTCTGGAGTACATTATAGAGGTACAAAAACCTATACAGAAAATGATAATGAATCTAATCTAATTACAATTACAAGTAACATTCACATAATATTATTATTATTTCTTAATAGATAATGAGATGAAGAACCTGTTGGAGCTAAAATGGTACTCCCTCCGTTCATTTTTCATTGGCACACTTTCCTTTTGTGTGTGTTCATTTTTCATTGTCACTTTCTACTTGTATGTTTTAAGGTAGTTTAAACCACATATCATACTTTTGATTTTTTTCAATTCAATGTGCACCACAAAATTGGTATCTTCTTAATAATTGTGTCAAAATTTAAAGTGCCAATGTTAGATGAACAAAGGGAGTACCTAAAATCTCTAAAAACAATCATTTCTCTATTATAGAGAATCTCTTGGACATGCTCTTGGTTAAGTCTTACCATCTGCAACATCCCTCTCAGCTTAAATAAAAAGATGAGTAAAGTGCTAAAATAACCCTGACTTTAGGCTGAAAGTGCCAATATAACCCTGCAATCTCAGAAAGTGCCAAAAT
>JAULKK010182241.1:0-16174 GCA_032355705.1 Rubia peregrina | reverse complement strand
AATTAGAATTTGATATACCTAGGAAGTTAGACGTGAGTATATACTGTTAATAGCTTATTAGTTGATTGGATGAAAATTAGAATTTGATATACCTAGGAAGTTAGACGTGAGTATATACTGTTAATAGCTTATTAGTTGATTGGATGAAAATTAGAATTTGATATACCTAGGAAGTTAGACGTGAGTATATACTGTTAATAGCTTATTAGTTGATTGGATGAAAATATCTTTGTAGAATCTTCGAGAAGAATCTTACCTATTAAGTTGGAAGAAAGATGAGCGTTTCTAATCTTTTTCCAAACCAAACTCTTTACAAAATGATTTTCAAAAGAAAGTGTTACAAAGAGAATTTATTTATCTACTTATTTAACTCTTTATTCGATTCATCATTTATTTAAATGCCCTTTACACCAAATTGTATTTAAAAAACATTAAATTTGAGTTTTAATCATTTACATTGCATTCAATTAATTAGATTTTATTAAATTACTTATTTTATTGAATTTTACAGTATTGAAATATCATTTTCAAATTTCATATTGTGGGATCACTATGTGACTCATGTGACTGAACTGATACCGACTATTGTTCACTATGTGACCATAGGTTGTTACTGTTACTTAACACTGACTATGGTTCACTATGTGACAACGAGTTGTTACTGTACTTAATACTTACTATGGTTCACCATGTGATCATAGGTTATTACTGTTATTTCATACTTACTATGGTTCACCATGTGACCATAGGTTGTTACTGATATTTAATATTTAATATGGTTCAACATGTGACCACATGTTATTACTATTACTGAATACTGACTATGGTTTGCAATGTGACCATAAGTTGTTACTGTTACTGAATACTGACTGTGGTTCGCCATGTGACCATAAGTTGTTACTATTACTGAATACTGACTACGGTTCGCTATGTGACCATTGATTGTTACTGTTACTGAATACTGACTATGGTTCGCCATGTGACCATAAGTTGTTACTGTTACTGTTACTGTTACTTAATACTAATTAAAGCTCTCTATGTGACCATAGGTTGTTACTGTTACTGAATACTTACTATTGTTCACCATGTGACTATAGGTTGTTACTATTACTGTTACTGAATACTAACTATGGTCCACTATGTGACCATAGGTTGATATTATTACCGAATGTTGATACTATGGGTTCACTCCATGACCCATAAGACTATTTCCATTTACTGTTTTATGATTTATATTTTATGCATTGTTTTTGATAAATTAATGATTTTACATGAAATGTTATTGACCACCGCATTTGATTAGATAATGTTTACAGAAATTTTATTTATTGCATATGATCATTTATATGACATGAATTTTTTGAAACTTGGAACCCTCACAGGCGAAAGGTCACCCCACAATTTTCTAAAATCTTTTAGATTAAGCAATAGGTATGGAGTGAGTGTGTTGAATAGAGTGCGACAGATGCCCGAATCTTTGTTTAGTTCATTTGAAGACTTCTACTTGACAATGAATTAGTTTTATATTAAAATTATGAACTTCCGCTGTGATATTTATTTGTTAAGGTTTTTGAATTGTAATACAAGTAAGTGTATTTCTTGACTGAGGCGTTGCACTCGAATTGGTCAGGTTAAGGGATTTTGGGGGGATAAGTGGAATTTACCAACGCTCCTCCATACCCCTGCCAGACAATGAAAGTATTCTCACAACAAAAAGATCATTACACACCTCTTTAGTTAAGGACTTACTGCAGATATTATAACACAAATAAAAAAGCTCTTTTCTCTTTTTGAAAAGCAGGATCAGATGATATAGAAACTTGCTTCATCATACTTCCTCCGGTTTTTTAACATTGACACACTTTCCTTTTTGGGATGATTTTTTAATATTGTTTCCTTTCCTTTTTTGGCAAACTCAAAGCTATTTTTATCCATTCAATTTACTTTTTACTCTTTCAATGAATTTTCAACCACTAATTCTACCTTCCTAAATTCTTGTGCCAAAAGTAAATGTGTCACTCTTAAAAAATCGGAGGGAGTATATGTTTTCTTTTAATTTGACCTAGTATGAGTTTTTGAGAAAGGAAAAAATCATTGTGGCTGGAATGAAAAGGGTATGGAGCTCTCATCTTTCTATGAAAATTTATTTTTTCCCCTGGAAAGTGGAAGCTAATCAACAATTTTATTCCTTAAGATGATATCTCGAAATGTGTGGGGATAGTTGTCTTTCTTTTTTAATTGACGCTATATCGAGAGATGGAAATAACAACTGGCCATGTTTTCGACAAAGGCATGGTTACAGAAAATCTATGGAAGCATCCATCACATCTTGTAGATATTCAAGACAGGTCTTTTCATCATATTTTTGATACTATCTCCTTTCAATTAAGTTTGTCACATTTTTTTGGCACAAATTTTTAGAATATACTATTTGTATGGTTCAAATTAAATGGAAAGAAGATAAAGTATAATGAGTTGTTGCTATTACCTTAAAGTATGCTACATTTAGAAAATGACAAACTTAATTGAACATCCAAAAATGGAAAGTATGTCATAGATAACTGAACAGAGGTAGTAGAATGTCATGTTATTGGTCGTATAAACACTGTTCTTGAGTGAAGAATAAATCATTATTTTTTCATGTATTGCCTTTCGATTCTATGTTGGATATCTTGGAAACACTATTGGAAAGCTGGTACATAGGCACTGGTACCTAAACCCAAGGCGGGAGGAATCAGTGCTGCATTGATGAGAGGCACCCATTTTATGAGAAAAAAGAAGAAAATTGGTGTCTATGTAAATTTTCATCACCGAAAAAAAAGACACCGGTACTAAATACCGATGCCTATGTAGAATCATAGCACTGGTAGAAAATGTACCCGGTGCCAAAAATTGGTGCCTATATAAAAATGGTTCTTGGATTTGATTTTTTCTAGCACTGGTAGTGCTCATATTGGCAGATTACTATTGCTGAAACTGATACCTATGATTGTAATACTATTTTTGGTGCATAAAAAATTGGTGGCAAAATCCTGGCACGTTATGTTGGTAGGGTATCGGTGCCTATGTAGAATCATAGTCCCGGGATACAACATACCGGTAACACAAAACGATGATCGTGTAAAAAATGGCCAGAGATTTTATAATTTCTAGCACTGGTAGTGTTAAAATAAACTATAACGGTGCTGATACCGGTGCCTATGACCAGAATAGTGTTTTTGGCGGGTAAAAATATGGTGGAAAAAGTTCTAGCACCAGCATATAGGCATAATACCGGTGCTAGGAGAACTTTTAATGCCTATTTACCACTATTCCTTGGAGGGTAAAAAGTATGTTTTTGGGAGAGAATGTTCATTAATGGTGTTTTAAAGAGGGGTTTAGCATTGAATGCTCAAACGAAGACCCACAAAGGTTAAATTTTAAATAATTTAGCATGTTGTTGATGATGGAATATGTTACAAATCGTTTGCATGCATATATTTTATGTGTTTGATCATCTTAATGAACCTTGCATTGATGTTTAAAAAATGTGATTTTTTGCTAGATTTGTTGGTGTCATTAATACCTTGATTAGAAATGTGAAATTGTTGGATAAGTCCTGAATGTAGTGACGTGAGACATACATTAAGGTTTTTAATTAATTTTAAATGTTTAGAATCATGCGTAGCTTTGGTTATTGAGTGGAACTATAATTGTTGATCATTCGTTAATTTGTTGAGATTGAACGTGCAATTGAGAGGCGTAAGCATGTGTATGACAATGTTAGTTAGTTGAGCAAAGAATATGTTGTTTTTTTGTGGAGGAGTTTTTAGAGCATGTATTTGGTTGTGAGAAACTAGTCTTATGTCATTGTCCCGATTGCAAGAATCGTAATTGTAGTGGTGATAGAGACATAATGAAACTCCACTTGGTTAAGAGAGGGTTTCAAAAAATATTATTTGGTTTGGACATTTCATGGTGAAAAGGAACTGCCGAAGGTGGTTGTTGGTAGTGATGTAGAGTGTTTTAGAGATGTAAATTTAGATGACATGTGTGAAGAGGTTGTCGATGGATTTAGGGGGACACCCAGGGTTTCTTCAAATTTCTTAAGTGCGAAGGACATACCGTTGTATCCTGATTGTAAGAAGAAAGACACGGCATATCATGCTTGATGGAATTGTTTAATATGAAATGTGTTGGTTCATGGAGCAACACAAGCATGAATAAGTTGCTAACGTTTTTGAATGAGAAACTTCCCTCTGGTAATGGGTTACCGAACAACCTCTATGAAACGAAGAGAATTTGATGCCCGATGGGAATGAAGTATAAGAAAATACATGCTTGTCCCAATGATTGTGTTTTGTACAGGGGTGATGTGGAGAAAGAGACAGCTTTTCCCGTATGCCACGTTTCACGCTACAAGAAAAAGATAAATGTGGTTGTCGATGGAGATGTTGTCGTAAAGTTAAGGAAATGGGATCCTGCAAGATGCATGTGGTATCTTCCAATTATTCCGAGGCTGAAAAGGTTGTTCAAGAACGCCAATGATGCAAAGAACATGGTGTGGTACATGGGAAGGGGTTCCCTTGAAGATGATATCATTCGTCATCCAGCCGATGCCGATCAGTGGAGGAGATTTCATAAGAGGTATCATGAATTCACAAGTGAGTCTAGGAAGTTGAGGATGACTTTGTGTACTGATAGAATGAATCTATTAGGAAACATGTCCTCGAGGCACAATTCATGGCCGGTAATGCTGGCCATATACAACCTTCATTCGTATTTGTGTATGAAGAGGAAATATGTGTTGATGCCCTTGTTGATTTCTGGAACAAAACAGCCTGGAAATGACATAGATACATATCTGGCACCTCTGATAGAAGATTTGAAGGTACTATGATCTGACGATATCAATATGTTTAATGGTTTCAGGGGATAAAAGTTCAGCTTGAAGGCAATACTTTTTGTACTATAAATGATTTTCCCGCACATGGAAACCTTTGGGGTTATGTGGTGAAGGGGCACAAGGCGTATCCTATGTGCGAAGAGTCTACAATTTCCAACAGTTGAAGAATGTTCGCAAGACATTGTATTTGGGTCACCAAAAATTCAAGTTGCGGGAGGACACATTTTAATTTGTTAGTTTAAAGGAGGTGAGAAAGGCGTCAAGACCATTGAAGGGGTTGTTGTCCACAACAAGGTGAAGAAATTTAATGTTGTTCTTGGAAAAAAGATGAAGGTGGGTGCAGCGCCTGATGAACCTTGGAAGAACATGTTGGTTTTCTTTGATTTACCTTACTGAGAGCATTTGGAGGTTTGACATTGTTTGGTTGTAATTCACATTGAAAATAATGTGTGCGAGAGTTTGATTGAGACCTTACTTAAAATTCCTGGGAAGACGAATGACAACTTGAATTCGTAGAAAAGTTTGTTGGAGCTTGGTATTCGGTCAAATCTAGCTCCGGGGGTGAGAGGGAGGAGAACGTACTTGCCTCCTGCACTGTACAATTTGTTAGTGGATGAGGGGAGATTGGTTTACGAGTGTATTCAAGGAATGAAGGTAACATTCGGCTACTCTTCTAATGTTAGTCACTTTGTGAATGATGATTTGCATATGAACGCTTTTGAAATCACATAATTATCACATCCTCGTGAAACTATTGTTTCCTATTGCTATCTGTGGTATTATGGAGGAGGAAGTGTGATTTAGCGTTATGAAACTATGTTTCTTCTTCAACCCTATATGCCAGAAGAATATAAGCAGGATATCGCTTGATATGTTGGAGCGGGAGGGGGTTTAGTGTTATGTCTGTTGGAGAAGTACTTCCTTCTCCCTTCTTTGATATCATGGTCCACGTAGTCATCCATTTGGTTAGGGAAATTTGACTATGCTGTCCAGTAAGGTACGAAACACCCATTTACAATCGTTAGTAAACTTCGTGCCTTTGCAAGAAGGCCAAATTGCACTATCAAAAGATACGAAAGGTATGATATTAATGGATTCAGTTTTGAAACGGCTGAGAAGGACAATAATAGCATGATGCGGAACAATGGTGTTTATATAGAATCAAAATCGATGTGGCAGTCTAGCAAGAAAGATAAAAACCATATTGTTGCAGTGATGGCCTTTTACTGGGTGATTGAAAAGATTAGAGAGTTTGATTATGTTGAGTTCAAAGTTGTCGTATTCAAATGCCGGTGGGTTTATAATGAAGGCGGGGTTTATACAGAGAAACCCAATGGCTTCACATTGGTGGACCTAACTAGTGTTGGGTATGAGGATGACAAGTTCATCTTAGCTCCCCAAGCACGCCGTGCTTTTTATGTTCTAGATGCTTGCAATGAGAAGTGGCATGTCTTCCTATGTTTGACGAAGTTCTACTACGAAGATGAGATTGATTTGCCAGTCTGAGCCGAATGTCCTAAGTTTCCACCCGTCTTTCCAAATTTGGAGGATGTGAGCGGTTCTTTGTAGGGATACGGTCACATGGCGATGGATTGTGGGTAGATGAGAGTGGTTAAATTATGGGGGCGATGTTGTCTTGAAAAGGAAAAGATAGGTGGATCTTATCACCTCTAATGTAATTAGTATTATACTTTTCTTCACTCCTAAAGTCCTATCTATTCAACAATATGATATTAATATATCTATTTTGGGGTTAGTTCTTTTGTAGTGTCGTGCGGTTCTATTTTTTCAGTTAGTATTTCTTGTTTGTAAAAACTAAAAATAAAACCCACTACCGGTATTGTGATCCAAAACTGGTGTTGGAAAACAGAGTGGGTGCTATGTTTCATTAAAGGTACTGATTTACATAGATCCAGCACCGATAAATAATACCGGTGCTGTGTACTTAAAACTCATTTTGAGACTTCACTCTCGGGTTTGAAAAAAATTAAAAGAGATGTAAACATATTTTCATTACTAACACAATAATATGCACTGCAGTTGAGGATGAAAGAGGAAAAAGAAAAGGGAACCCTAGAGTTGCCACCGGGTGAGAACATTGTGATAAGAGCTGCCGGGAAGAAGGATCACCCGGGTATCTATAGAGGTACCCAGACTCGACTACAAGCATCTGTTGCTATCATAGGTATAACTAGAATCAAGTGCGGCAGGAGCTCCTTATCCCAAAAGAAGGAGGCCAACAAACCCCCCACTGATAAGCCGTATGTGAAGGCGATGATCGCTTACCTTGGCCAGTTGGTCGAGGGAATGGCTACAAGAGGCGGATTAAATATCCAGGAAGGCTTGGAGAAACCAAAGAGTTTCATTGAGAAGACCTTGGTTGGTGTATCCACCAGTCTTAGCACCTCAGGACAAGATCCCAGCGACTGAGAAGAAGAAGAGGTTTATATACATTTCAATTACTAACTTTATACTTTTACTTACCTTTTTCGTCTAGACTAATTGAATAATTGCTCCGTGCAACAGGATGGTGAGTTGGTCACCTAGTTCATCAAGAGCCTGGAGGGAGAGAGAGTAAGGGAAGCTAAAGCATGGATCCATAAATCTAGGTGTCCCGATAAGGTATCGGCTGCAGTAGCTCGTGTTCGTGTGTGCGAGCCAATCTATCATTCCAAGGCTAGATTGTCGTCTGCCAACCATAATTTCAATGATGTGGGAGAGGTATTGGGGAGTGTCGTAGACTAGCCTTTGTATTTGGTCGGACGTAGAGATGATCCCCAACTCGAGGACTTGAAAGGTGATGTGGCCCATGACGATGAATTTTATTGTCTTAATATCAACGACGATGAGGTAATACGTGCAGCTGATTAATACATCTACTAAGATTTCTTTCTAGGTTAAGATTCATTTAAGTTTATTTCATTTTCTTGCCAAGCGTCGACTCCAAAACAATCCGTATCAAGCA
Source organism: Rubia peregrina (assembly GCA_032355705.1). Taxonomy (NCBI): domain Eukaryota; kingdom Viridiplantae; phylum Streptophyta; class Magnoliopsida; order Gentianales; family Rubiaceae; genus Rubia; species Rubia peregrina. The sequence continues at coordinate 8,324 of JAULKK010182241.1, read as the reverse complement.
GCTTCTACCGTCCAACGAAGCAAAATTTCTGCATGAAAGGCCACTGAAACAAGTACATCTCAAGACCATCCATCTTGTCTCATATTTAATTTTTTTTTTAGCCTAATTCTTTTTTCGATTCCTCAATCTCAAATTAACAACAAGAGCACTTTAACGATATATCCGAACATGGGAAACTACATCAAGTACTGTAACGAGCTTGTGAAGAGCAAACAAGAGTCGAGAAAGGTTTTGTTGTAGCCACTACAAAAAATCAAAGTGGAATGAAATCGATGAGATAGTGAAGTTCGGAAGAAAACTTGTCAACTTCAGAGCAATGGCATGGCTATCGAACTTACCTATAGATGTGTGGATGGGGTACAATTGACTTTTTTACATAAACTGTATTAATTTTTTCTGAATTTGTTTAATAAATCAACAAATGCTATTCTTTAAGGCACCTCTGGGACCAAGTCCTCGACATCAACAATGGTCGCATATGGTTTGTTCCGTGCATCATGGGAAACTTGATCCAGGAATTCAAATATGTAGAAGACGATAGTCGTGTTAAAACCATTCTAAATACCATGCTTCTTATTGACGCTGAGATTTATATGATGCCATACTAAACTTTTTTCAATTTTGGCAAATTGTTCTCTGGTTACAAAATCATTCACGTGCTACTTTTTTTTAACGCAACGATCATTGGTATCTTACACTCATCCATCCTGGTACGGAGGACGTTTTTACCCTTGACTCGATGACTAGAGGAATCAAACCCCACAAAACTATTGAAAACAAGTCATTTCCAGGCAGGGGTGGAACCAGGGGGCGAGGGGGTGCTGGTGCCTCCCCTAGGATCTGGTGGCCCGAAATTTAGGTCCTAGAGCCACCGGAATCCATGGCTTCCCTCCCTTGAAAAAATTGCAGAGGCCGATCTTCATTTGCTGAAGAAGACGTTAGTCTTCAGTTTTTTTGGCATAACTAAAAAAATGACTTTGTTTTACCCTTAGTAAAACAATGTCATTTTAGTAGTCTGATGGGCAAAAAAATAAGGGCATTTGGGCTGAACCAAATTGGCCCAGCCCAAATAAAAAACCTAAATGCATTAATCTTCCACATGCTCTCTTCTCGGCTTCAGTACTTCTCTCCTCGCCACTGCACTACATCCGACTTCAGTTCTGCGCAGCCGCGCCTTCCGCCACTGATCCGCCGGGCCACCGCCATTATCCGCCGCATCTCCACCGTATCTCCGCCGCCCTCAGAGACAACCAGCATCCACCGGTGACAGGTCTAAGCTTAAATAAAAAGGAATTATTCTTGATTCCTTGTGTTGTATAAATTTTTGCGTCCAAAAAAGTTATACAACAGTGTAAATCAGCCCCCCGTAGAATATTGTCTTGGTTCCGCCACTGTTTCCAGGCACTTTCATTCCTTCCATCGTACTTATTTTAACTTCTATAAGTGTGAGTTACGTAACCTTTAAAAGTTCAACATTCTTAGGCTAGCATGCCAATATCAAAGGGAGAAGAGGAAGATATAACCATAACCGGGTTTCACATGAAAAATTAAAAATATTGATGTAAGTTGTTAAATCCAAGAGTCCCTTTCTTCCGAACATTATTTAATGCAGTTATACTTATCTAAATATTTTCATTTGCAGTACCGGTGTCAAATGAGTGGTTGGGAATACGAGTACTACGTCCTCCTGTTCATGGAAGAATTTGTACTCAAGACTACCTCTACCGATATTCTAGAGGTCAGTCGACAAATTACGAATTAAACATTTATTCTTCTTACCTAATAAATACTTTCACCTACTTAATGTTGGGGATGTTTTGTACACAACAAGTATTTTCCTAGGGACAAGGAGCATACAATGGCAAGGAGATAGCATCTGTAGCCGACAGATGGTGCCAGCCTTGGGTGGACTTATATTCGAAGGAATGCAAGACTTCTACGAACTTGTTACTGTAAAATGGAGGATAAAAAGTTGAATTATTTTTTATTTAGTTGTTTTCTAAATTTGATGGTTCATGGATATTGTTTTACACTTCTATAGTTTTACATTAACCATATCTTGTTACTTAGAATTAATCTTGGTTCCATTATGACTATATTTGATTATGTGTAATTAGATTTAGAGTAATTAAGCTATTCTGATTTTTCTTCTATGATTTTTCCTCGGGCTTCGATACGGAATGGGCCAGGAATAATTTAAATAGGTCACTGCAAATGCAAAACAACACCAGCACTGATTTGTAAATTTAACAACCGTTGCCGGAATAATGAGCACTGGTATGAATATTATATTGGTGCTCAGCATATACGGTGCAAGAAAATAAATATCCTTCTAAGTACGAGCATTGCCAATTATTTTTAAACCGGTGCTCAAATTATAATAACACATGACATCATTTTTTACATTCAGCACCGACAACGCTCACTACTAGTGTCAGTCATTATCAGCTCCAGTACTATTTAATTAGCACAGGTAGGGTCACATGTTATTTAAATAGCGGTAGCAATGGACTTGTGTTGGTTATAGGGGACTGACACTGCTATAGTATAAATGGCACCGGTAGTATTTTACCGGTGATGTATATGGATTTCCATCACTAGTTTTGTTTACCCGTACCTTTATAACTACGTTTCAGCACCCCATACTTAGGCACCGGTAATCAAGGGGGCCAAATAACCAGTGCCTATGTACCGGATTATTGGTGCCTATGTAGGTTTTCTACAGTAGTGAAACATAAATGTGTGTGTATTATAATAAGAAAGTAGTTCTAGGCTTAATGGTAAGGGACATGATCAAATTGTTTTTGGACATCTTCATTGTACACCCATAGATTCTTCACATTGGTTGTGATCTTTTGATGTCCAAGTGCTTTCCCCCATTTAAAAAATAGCACATCCAAAAATTATGAAATAATATTAATGAAATCCACAAGATGTTGGCTTTAAAATGAAATCAGATGCTACATCATCAGTTATTGCACACTCAAAGGCTGATTATTGGCTCCACAACCATCGAATGTCAACATTGTTGGCTCCAAGTGGGTTTATCGACTGAAATATCATCCCAGTAACACGACTGATCGCCATAAGGCCGTTCTCGTGGCATAATGTTTTTCTCATATCGTTGATTTTGACTTTGACCACACCTTTAGCCCTGTGGTCAAAGCCTCTACATTTTGGACAGTTTTACGTTGCCATTCTATGCTCATGGCTCCTTCATCAGATAGATGTCAAAAATGTCTTTCTCAACGTCCTTGATTCTCCGGTTTATATGGCACAATCAGTCTGCTACAAGGACCCGATTCACCCAAATTATGTTCGTCGCTCTTGGAAGGCCATTTATGGTCTCAAGCAAGCTCCTCGGACATGGTTTCAGCATTTCAACACCTACTTGATACAACTCGATTTTTCAGTGTAGCTTGGCAGACAATTCTCTATTTGTTCTATCTTGGGGATCATTGTTGTTGTACTTGTTAATTTATGCCAATGACATCATTCTTATGGGCAAGGATTTGATTCTTCTTTGGTAGTTCATTGACTGCATGCATCAGGAGTTTGCCATTAAGGACTTGGGTGCTCTTCATTACTTTCTTAGCTTAGAAGTTTCACCCACTCCTTCGGGTCTTCTTCTTGGCCAGGCCAAGTATGCCATGGATATTCTTACTCATGCAGGGATGTCTGATGCGGCTCCAGTTTTCACTCCATTTTGCCCGATTCTCAGCTCCACAGGAGCACCGGTCATCCATTCTAGAATCTGACACTCTATCATTATCTGGTTGGGGCTCTCTAGTATCTGACTATTACTCGTCCAGATTTGGCATTTTCAGTTAACACGGTTAGTCAGTATCTTCAGGACCCTTGAGATGATCATTTTGTTGCAGTTACTTGGATAAGCTGATATGTTTGAGACACTTTGCACTTTGGTCTCTCTTTTCGCTTTGCCAGCTCTCCCGAGGTGTTGGGCTTTTCTGATGCTGATTGGGCTCGCTGTCTGGAGACCCGACGTTCTATTTATGATTATGCTATCTTTCTTGGCGGAAACCTTGTTTCCTGGAGTGCTAAAAAGCAACCCAATGTTTCTCTTTCCAACACCGAGTCTAAGTATCGTGCTCTCGCTAACATAGCTTCCGAGGTTGTTTGGCTGACTCATCTTCTGCAAGATCTTCGTGTTCCGCTTTCTGGTTCTCCACTTTTGTTATGCAATAACGGTAGTGTGATTTTCTTGGCTCAGAATCTAGTTGCTCATAAGCGGGCAAAGCATATCGACATCGACTATCATTTTGTTTGGGAGTTAGTTGTGGCTGACAAGTTGCGCGTTGCTCATGTTCCCACTACACTCCATATTGCAGACATCTTCACCAAGGGTCTCTCTCGTCCTCTATTTGAGGTTTTCCGATCCAAGTTTTGCATCTCTAAACATCTGACGATTCGCTGGGGGTGGTGGTTAGACTTAGTCAAATAAAGTTGTAGTTACCTTACAACTCTCTTATGTAATCCTCTATTCATTCTCATAAACCAATAACTACCATAGCGAACATAGCGACAATAGGAAATCATTCTTTTCACCTTCCAAAGTGGCGCTGGAAGAGCGTCTTCGATAGTAATGGCTAGCTCGCATTTCGGTAGGTGTTTTCCCATTCTCCTCACACTATTACAAACTAAGCCTAACGTAACACTTTCCTTGCAACACTTATTTAAAATGTAATGATAGCTTATAAAGTGTTACTTAAACTTTTGAAAAGTGTTACATAAATATTGAGAAGTGTTATCTAAATTTTAAAAAGTGTTACGTTAGGTCTAATATAACATCGCCTAAGGTAATACTTGTAAAAGTGTTACTTTATGTGCTATTGTAACACTTTTACAAGTATTATCGTAGCAGATGTTACATTAGATCTAATGTAACACATCTTAAAATTTAGGTGACACTTTTTTATATTTATGTAACACTTTTCGAAGTTGTGAGTAACACTTTATAAACTATTAATTATAATATTTTAAATAAGTGTTGCTTACAATAACACTAATTTGTAGTAGTGTAACCAAACACAACTGTTAGTGGCCTGCCTTGAAACAGCTGCCCATCCAACAAACTCAACAAAACCAAAGCCTCTTGGTTCCCTTAAGTTATAAGATGACTTGAAATCTTGATATGTTCATACGTATTTTAGTTTTAGTGTTTTTTCCCTTTTAAATTTATAAATTTAAATACAAATTCTTATTTTAGTTTAATTAAATGTTAGACGAGTCATTTTTTAATTGACGTAACTAATAGACTTATTTGATGTTTGTTTTTATTTATTGCAATGATGTTTCTATAATTTTAAAAACTCTTAAATTGTAGTATTATAATGTTTAAATAATTATAATTTAACTATAAAAGTTATTGAAATGAGATTTTTAAAAAATAATTGATCTACCCGTTATTCAGGTCTAATAGGATATTTCTCAAACTTAAAACAACCATAATTTTTAACTATGTGACCCTGGGTGTCAATTTATTATTATAGTACACACATAACATAAATAACTCATATTTAAAATTGTTTAAATCTCACTTGATAATGGAATTGTTATATAAAAGGGATGATGCTCCGCTAGTTTCAAATAATAAATAGGCAAAGTTTTTGAAAGATCGTTTTTCCATAGACTTATGCAAAGACGGAGTTTAATTAGAATAATAAAAGGTAAAAGGTTTTGGTTGCAATATTTTTTAACATACATAACTTAATTATGCTCATTAACATTACTTTTTATTAAGACCCTAACTTATAAAATATTCACAAATTCTTATACGTCATTTTACTATCAGTTTGAAATAAATAATACAATATATATATATGATATTTAAGCGTAGTTTACTAATTACATTTTATACAATTAACTAATCGAATCACACATACATATCAGCTAAAGCAATCAACTAGTGGTCTAGAATAGGGTTCCTTCCATACCGTATTCTTCAATACAAATTGGATGTAAGTACAAGTTTGTTTTATCTTATAGGGAATACGACTTCTTTGACCCATTAAACTATTGTCATCGCTCATCTTTGACCCTTCGTTTTATGTTTGAATACTCTTGGCCCCTGAACTAAAGTGAATGACAACAATAGTTTAGGGGCCACTTAAATCGGTTGCCCTATGTAAATATGTTGTATGTAGTTTCACAGAAATAAAAAAAACAAAGTAATAATATGAAAGTGGTTAGTCGTATTTATGCGCTCCACAATGAAAAGTTTTAGTTTTTAGTGGGAAAAGGATTTGGAATGAAAATTTTTACTCCCTCCGTCTATAGAAAATAACACATTTACTTTTTCACAGTTTTCAATGATCATGTTTTACCAACAATATCTCCAACTACACACAACAATATCTCTGGGACGGATGAAGTAGTTTTTAGTGAGAAAAGTTGAGACTTATGTTTTTATGTCATTCTCTGACCGCAACTGAGGGGGAATCTGTAAAATTGAGTTTTCTTTGGTGTTACAAAATTAACTTAACTAATACTATCAATGATGATTTATAATTTTTAAAAAAATGTATTTTAAAGTATTTTTATTTTTATTAGGGAAAAGTGCAAAATTGACCCTATAAGATTGTGAAAGTGCAGAAAGGACATTGTATAATCTGAAAGTGCATAACTAACCCTATGAAATTGCCAAAATGTTCCATTTTAACCTTGTGGCCTATTTCCGGTGTTGACCGGTACAAATCCGGCATTGACTATTATTGAAAAGACATAAATACCCCTGAAATGGCCACTTTGCGAGTTGACCTTCTGGTCAATGACTGACTGAGTCATTTCTGCATTTTTTAATTTTACAAGGTCATTCCTGCACATTCGGACAAAATATAGGGTCAAAAACGCACTTTTCTCTTTTTACTATAAAAAATTGGAAAGATATTTGTCTTTTGCATAAAAATTCAAAAATTAAAAGACTAAATCTCATAAAAGTCTACTTGTTTTATTAAGATTAGGTAACAATTACACCATTGTTAAAGATTATTTCCCATTTGAAAGTCAAATTATTTTATTTGTATATGTGTGTGTATTAAGTCAATTAAAGGTTGGACATTTAATAGTTAAAATCAAACAGTTTTATTTGTGTATATGTATATACACTAAGTCAGTAGGGGTTGACCGTTGACTAGTTAACTTAGTTACTAGTGATTATATAAAGAAAGTGATCGTCGATTGGTCAAAATCAACATAGTTATCACTGGTTATATATGAAAAGTCAATGGTTGATCTGCGATTAGTTAAAGTCAACATAATTATTACTGTTTACACATGGAAAGTCAGGTAATGGTTGACCGTCAATTAGTTATAGTCGACTTAATTGTTAGTGTTTATATATGAAAAGTCAAATAAGGGTTGATCGTCGATTGGTTATAGTCAATTTAGTTATAGTGTTTACGTATTGAAAGTTAGGTAAGGGTTGAATGTTCATTAATTAAAGTCAAATTTTTTACTGGCATTTATATATATAAATTTTAGTAAGGGTGCACTGTCGATTAGTTAAAGTCATGTAATTTTTGGGCCGTGTGGTAGTGATGAGTCGTTAACCCCTTCACCAGTTGAACGTCAAGAATGATTTCATCAATGGTTTGCTTGACGCTCATGTGTACATGGCTCAACCGGTTGGTTAAGATTACGATGTCCATCTTTATAATCCACGTCGAATTCTTTATCTGTTGATTTAAGTGGATTATATTATCATCGTTATAAACAACTTTTCGACCATTCGCTAGTTGAATGCTCTAAATGATAAGGAATTTTCCATTAAAGATTTTGACTAATTATATTACTTTCTCAGTTTAAGGGTAGAGTCTGCGTCCTCAGGTATGTTTAGGTTGAATATGCCAGTGATATTCTTATTAGAGTTGAGTTGAGTCCACCATCATCAGAGAATCACACCAATACATAGTAGACACATATTTGATACAATTACTTTTTCATTAGACAAATAACTTGATTGAATTATGTTTTGGCACAACTAAATTCAACTTATTAATACAAATTATATGATTAAAATGAATGAATGACCATATATATGTTATAATAAATAAATGGATATTTATAGCATTCCATTTTTTAAAACATAGATGCAAAGAAAGAAATATACCATTTACAAAGTATACATATTTAAAATAACCCAACAAAATGATAAAGTGCCAAAATAACCTTAGTTTAATACAAAATGTGCAGTTACAACCTATTGTTACTATTATGATACTGACTCGTCAATTTGGGTGTTGACCGGACCTAAAATGATGGAATGCTCTTGCCTCCATAAGCTGAAAATACCATTTTATCTTTAT